>JAQIXI010001416.1:0-13842 GCA_034700165.1 Galumnidae sp. Gr-Ori-00277 | reverse complement strand
TTGTTTATCATTAAAATCTATTTTATTTTGATTTAATTAACAATTTGGACAAAATGACCAAACTTAGTATATCTATATTATTCTTAAACTTATTTTCTGTGGCCATTGTCTCATCTGAATGGTCTTTTCCTAATCTAATTAATGTCGACAATTGTCTATATCTCTACACCGAATCAATAACTTTGAATAATATAACTAATGGTCAGCGAAATGTCATCACTTCTTTCAACACCACTAACATTAATGATAACCGAACGGGTTTTTGTGTGGAAAAAGTGAACAACACTAATACATATAATCCGGGAGAATTGGAGTTCACTATCTTTGGAAACGGAACTGATTTAACCGTTAAATTCGTTATTGAAAACAAGGGCTCAAAGTTTGTAAAACTTGTCTTTTGGTTTCATTCAATTATTTAACAAAAAAAAATATTTGACAGTTATTTCTGGAGTGTAACCAACAGTACCGTTACGATTAAGTCAACCACAATACCAGAGTTCAAAGATTTAAGTCTGATTACAGACCAGCTTCAATCCGAGCAACTTTTTGGCTACAGTTGTGGCAAATTTACACTTAAGAGCCGACCCGGGAATGACTCTGGTTTCTATCAATTTTTCTCAATATTTAATATAAGACTTAATTTAATAATTTAACTAAAATTGAAATCTTTTATCATTTATTACAGAATCAATTCAAATATCACTCGATTTCAGACGTTTTCAATTCCAACCCTTTGAGAATCCAAACAAATTACAATTATTTACTGATGCCTATGACTGTGAAGTCTGGATGACTCTTCCCCTATGGATGGGTCTAATAACACTAATCGTTATGTTTATAATCCTATCCCATGGAATATACTTTATAGCCAGTGTTAACACTCCGGACAGATTTGAAAACCCGAAGGGAAAACCACTCATAATAAATGCTGTCGAAGAGTAGATTTCTCTACAAAAAAGTGATTTTTTTTGCAACAAATTTCCATTTAAAGTAAATTCCATTTGATTTAAGACTCACTCCATTATAGATTCAAACCTTTGTTTAGATTTTTCTTTATTTATTGTAAAATTTGAAAACACTATTAATCGGTCTGTGATTTAAGTGCTAATCAAGTGATATATAAATTGAAACATTAGTTAATTATGAAATTAGTTTTAGTTCTGCCTTTGATTTGATATTAATTTCATTTAAATGTTTCTTATGTTTAATTAGAATCACTTAAAGTTCATTAAGTATTTGAATATTTCACAAAACAATTATTCAAAGCATTCATTAATAATATTTACATAATTTTCTGTTGAAAAATAGTTGAATCGTTGGGAAACTTCATGTATTGATTTTTGATGTAATTGTTATTTAATCTCGAAATTAAGTCGATTTCTTAATTGCCTTTAAATGAAAAACAAAATGCAATTTAAGTGCCGCTAATGTTATAAATGATGTCTAACTTTAAATATTTTCAAAAATTATTTTAAAAATTAAAACTTAATTCAATGTCTAAATCAATGGTTAATATATTTATAAAACTCATGTAATTCCAGAACAAGTTTGAAGTGCTTTAGATTTTATTAAAATATTGTTTGAAAATAATTCAATAAAATCAATGGATTTCCGATAATTTACTAATTGTTTTCAGTCCTCGAACTTAAACGAGTTCTTTCCAGTGGAGGCCATGAGTGAAGGCATGGGATTAGTTAGTGATCAGTGGTTTTAAAATTACATTTTATAGTTTAAGTGATAATTCTTATGTTCTTTTCTATTGATTTGTTTAAATTTTTTTTAATAAATTGTGATTGTGATAGAGCACAGCCCCAAACAATTATTAAATTGTCGAAAGTGTCCGCAAAATAAAATAAGTATTTAAATCAAATATGTGTTCAAACAACAACTTTAAAAGTTTAAACAATGGATTTCCGTTTTATTGGTTTTTTTTATTGATTTTGTCTCTGAGTTTCCAAAGAAAAACTTTTGAATCATTGATTTCCTTACAAATTATCTAATTTTTTAGGGATTTCCGTTAAAATCAATTAAAAGGCATTTGTTTTCATTAGTTTTCATTTTCTTCACAAAAATATATTTATAACCAAAAGTTGTTTGAATTAAAATTATTATTTACTCTTAAATTTGATGATAAAATCAATAAAACAATGATTAAGAGAATAATCTTTTGTTTATTTTTCGTAACACAAATTTATTGTCAGATTGAAGACGACAAGAAAACTTACAGAGAAGGTAGTATTTTGACCTGGTTAACTAATTTGACAAATTCTTTCACTTAACTTAACCTTATCTCAACTTTTCAGATGAAGTGGACATAACTTCATTCAAAGATATTCCCAAAATTAATGATAAAAATGTCCCCAAAATTGATAGTAAAGAAGAAAAAGAAGTGTCAAAAGAATTACCGAAAGAGATTCCATATCCAGATATCAAAGATAAGGAACAGATACCCAAAGAGTCTGTTAATAAAGACAAAGATAACTCTTATGATAAACAAGGTTCTAGTCCAGATATCAAAGATAAAGAACTGATACCCAAAGAATCTGTTAATAAAGACAAAGATAACTCTTATGATAAACAAGGTTCTAAAGAACCCGGAGTCGATCCATTGGGTGATGAAAAAACTATCAAAAAAGTTGATAAACCACTCACTGGTTCTGAACCCGACATTCATTTAGAGAAAGACTATAAGAAAAATGAAATAAAACCTAAAACTCAAAAAGAATCCGAAAAAGAAGTGCCAATTGAACCTAACACTGATTATGACCAAGATAAAAATCAAAAGGAATATGGAAATGAAGAAAGAAAACCGGATATAAGTATTCAACCCGAAGATGAGTCAACTAAAGAAAAGGGGTCACCAGAGTATGGTCACCAAAACGGTCATAAAAATAAAGTGCGAATTGCAAATGAAATCGTTGACACTCTCTTGAAGTCTATTAAAAGTGATTATCGATCAGATTTTGAAAAAGTCAAGTTGGGTGACTTTAAGCCATTTGAGCATGGTCGTTGGGGTAAATTTCTTTTTCTTATTTATTATATTTATAAATAACATTTCCTTTGTTTTATTAAAACCAATTAATTAAAAGTTAAATAATTTTAAGATTTGTGTCCACAAAACAAAAACAGTTATTATTATTCATTCGATAATAAATTTTATTTTTAATGATTTCCTAAATTTAAACTATAATTATATAATTAAACAAAAACTTATTGTATTTGAGTCAACATTTTATTGGAATGATTTTTATTTATAGGTTCAGTACTTTTACACTCTGGAGAAGTGACTGGTTTGACTAACGCTCAAAGAATTGGAGATGTGGTGGTTGTGGACGAGTATGGCAACAAAAAGGTGATTATCGGACACATTAGTGTTACAGACGTTTTCGCCGACTATAAGATGAACGCAAAACTCTTCCATCGATTATCATTCAAAGACAGAGATCTGAAACTATGGCTGAAAAAGGCTATACTGAGTGTCAAACTGGAAGTCGACAAAAATGAAAAGAAATTCAGTGTACAAGAATTGGATTTGAAATCATTTGAAGGCTTTACTGCAAGAAGTGGTCGACTTCTCTGGCCGTTCAATAAACTGACGAACGCTATCGTCAAAAATCAGGAACAAGTGATCAAAGATGTGATCAAAAAAGAGTTCAATAAATATATGGGAAAAGTTATTCACGACATTCCCTTCGACGAGACTTTCGGCAAATTGTTCTGAACTGTTCTGAGAAACACTTTTTTGTAATTCAATCACAAAACTGTATTTTAAGCGAAAATAAAATTATAATTTTTGAATAATTCTATCTCTTTGTCCCTTATTTATAGAATTTATATACAAAGTATTGAAGGGGTGGACCACACAATGCTTTTATGTAATGTTATCTAGGTTGTCTTATAAGTTTATCACTTCTTCCTTGTTTTTTAAAATCATTTGCACGGATCTCCCAATTGTTGTCTAATTGGGATTAAAATCCAATTAAATCGTTGACTAAATTTATCAGTTAATTATAGATAATTGAAAATTATCCGTATAATCTTGTTAAATTTAATTAATTTAAATTTCAAATATTACTCAATTTTAATGGAAAATTAGGCAAAATATGAGGAATACATAAATCGTGAGTATATAATGTCTATATAAACACCTTTCGATTTCTATATAAAGTATAAAAGACTTATCATGTTAATTACTTTATGAAAAGAATAATTTTATTTTGAACATTAATGTCCTCAATCGTTTTCACATGGTAATTTTTTAAATATTTTTTATTGATAGACTTGAAGACATACATCACTTAAAATACAAACAATAAATTTTTATTATGTTTTTATTCCAATTTATTCTGAGAGGAAGATCTCAACAATTATTGTATGCATTGATCTTAAATTAGGCCACAAAAAGTATTTAAGAAATTCAAATATTCTTCACAAAAATGTTTAACTTATTTATCGCTCAAAATTCAATTTTTATTCTTTCCATCGCAAAGATATTTAGAGAACCACATAATCAGTGCATTTACATTACAATTGACATATAAATGCTATAAATGCTAACAATAACTAAACTCAGTATTAATAGATTCCACCAATAAATTCGAAATTATTGTTTAAGACGAGAAAGAGAGGGCGAGAGAGAGAGAGAGAGAGAGAGAGAGAGAGAGAGAGAGAGAGAGAGCACCTGTTGAAAGAAGTAAAGGATTGTTTAAACGCTTAGAATCTTAATTTAGTAGTTTTCGAACAATTTATTGATTAAACAATATATTGAAAATTCATAAGTTGTTAACGATTTAACTGATTATAAACGATTCACATAAAGCACTTTCCCAAATCTATGAGGAGCATGAAAATAAGATAGGTCAACCTTTATTCAACAAATAATATCACGTTATAATGTTTTGAATCGAGGTAAGTCTGACCAATCCATACTCCACACTCCAATAAAACTTTCATTCTTTAAATGCAAAGAAGGCTTTCCTTATTCTTTTGGTTAAAAATAGGAACTGAGACTCAATGAGAATAAAGTGAAGATTCCGATAATGTATTAAATTTATTAATAGAAATAAAAAGTGGTTTTCAGAACCTATTTTGTGATTGAATTGACTTAAAGATAGAGAGAAGAGAAAAGAGGAGAAAATGTTTTATTTTTACTTTTTATTCCCCTTTTGTTGTTTAAATTAAAAGTGACAGAACACAGCACTCATATAAATACTGTGCCTTTCGGTACAGTCTCTTCACATCTCATTTGTTGTTCGAATAAGTCGTTCCATTGAAAAGTGTGTGTCTTCTGAAACTGTTTTCCATTCACTTGTGCTGTCCGTTCCTTTAAATTCTTCATTACTTTATTTTTCTTGTTTTTGAAATAAGTTTTCAATTTTTGAAATCTTTTGTCATCAAATGTTATATATTTGTGTTTTTTGTGGAATTATATAAGTTTTTGAATAAAATGGTTATTTCACGTAATAAAAGAACTTCTACAGCAGTTTTGCTCATTTCATTGATAGTGCTCGAGCTAGTTTTTCTTTGTGACCACATACAAAAAGTGGAAGCTATGAAAAAGAAGAAACTTATGAAAAAGCTTAAAAAGTTAATGCCTTTACTTCATATAATAAGCTTGCTCAAATCGAAAAAACCTAAAATCATTCCATTACCCATTCCTATGTAAGTCATTATTCTTTCAAATATAGTGAATATTCTCCTCTTTTTTATGGAGATATTAATATCAATGAATTTACCCCCTTTTAGACCAATGAAAATGGGACAGGAAATGGAAATGCCGTGTCCTGAGCCTGAAATGGTGAGCATAAGCACATCTTTTTACTTTTATTAAAAACAAGGAATTCATCAAATGATTCATTTTATGTAAAAATTCAATGAGTGTTAAGTGAAAGATATTCTGCACTAATTTCTTAAAACCAAATTATTTGCAAATATTTGCAGATCTTTTGCAAAGATTTTGTTAACGATCTGTGATTTAAGTTATATTGACTTCATTATGATTTCCTTTATTTGTTTTGACACAAATTAGTGGTCAAACACTTTATATTTGTTTATCGACTAATTTTTTAACAAATATTTATATAATGAACTCATTATTAATTCTCCAAAACAGAGTTATGGCGGAGGCGGTGGAGGATATGGAGGCGGCGGTGGGGGATATGGAGGAGGCGGAGGCGGTGGAGGCTATGGTGGAATGGGAGGCGGTGGTGGCGGATACAGTGGTGGTGGAGGAGGAGGCTATGGTGACGGCGGAGGAGGTGGTGGTGGCTATGGAGATATGGGTGGCGATAGCTATGGAGGTAATCCAAGTTATGATAAGAGCTCAGAGGTTGATGATGAGGGCAGTGTTTATTATGGTAATTCAGAACAATCAGGTAAATGTCAAAATACAATGAACCTTGATTCTATTCATCCTTTATAATTTTAATGGTATTTTAAATATTTATAAATAGATAACTGTTATATAAATGTTTATAACCAAGGTTCATTGTTATGAATGGGAAGTGATCAAGCATAGTTTGAGGTAATTGCATGCATTGTCCCACTGCTAACAACAGATAAATTAGTTTCACTGCTTTCTCGCGGATACTTCGGAAAATTGAGCCAACAAATAAATAACCATGGTAGTTATACTAACTAGAGATAACTACTCCTGTTTGTTGTTCAGGTGGTGGCGGCGGTGGATATTAAGAGGGCACCTGACAAGTGTACGCACAGCACGTGTTTAGAGAATGAATTCGTTTGCATTTCAAGCATTTGATTGGAAAAGTTAACTGCAGACCATTTGTCCGTTTCTACGCCTCATCCAAACCTCATCCAAACCTTTGCTCCAAAACTCCAAATAAGGAAATATCAAATTCTTTCATAACTTATTGTTTCTATTTATATAGTTTTTGAAATGAAGTCCTTTTCAGTATTCACTCAAACTTTTGTTCCTTTTTTTCTCAATCCTTACAATAGATTTAAAGTTAAGTACAAAACAATCCCTCCTCTGAGTCCTCCATTTCCCTCATTTGAAAAAACTCAATAAACCTCTGAATAGATCCAAAACTTCAATTTAGAAGTAAACTCATTAAAGTACCAAAAGTAAAGAATTCCCCCAAAAATAGTCATTCATTTGGGTTTGAGTTAAAAAAAATTGAATGCAAACTGAAATGAGTGACGAATACATCACAAACTCATTAAATCATTTCTTGACTTAAATTTCACTTTTTCTGTGTTCACAATAACTTCACAATACTTTCTTTGAAATCTATTTTCATTTCCATTAAACGTTAAAATACTTTAAGTGTTATATTTATGTTATATTTTTCCAAAATATTGTTTTGTGTCTCAAAACCTATTGTTTATAATTAAGAAATTCATGAAATTTGTTTTTTTGTCTCGTCTTTATGTTATTGTTTTTCATGAAAATTGTCTTTTCATTAGTCGTTTGTTTCCTTATGTTTGTGTCAAAGTTCCCAAAAATATTCGTAAATTTGTGCCAATTTTACTATCAATTCCTGTTATTATGTGTTTGTGAATAATTAGTGTTTGTGTTAACTGTTTTTTATCCCTAACCAAAAGTAAATTATCACTTCTTATCACTTCATAGTTTTTATAAACTTTTTTTCTTTAAAATTAGTTTTTTATTCTATTTTTTTAAATCTAATATTTCGATAATTATTATTATTAATATTCTTCATTCGATATCTTCCTATAAATATGATTAGTTAACAAGCTCAATTACTTACGTCCCATATTACAAACTCTTCTATCATTTTATAGTTTCTAAATTTTTTAAATTCCAAATTGTGATGACCAAGGTATTCTTTTTATTTATTCTTCTACGTATTTAAAAGGTATTCTAGATTAATTATGTCTTTTAATTTTAAAAAATCTATTTTTTAGAAAAAACTTTAATATTTTTAATAACTTTCAAAACAAAATTTTTCTTAAGTTTCTGTTTCTCTAATTTCTTTAACAAAATAAGTAGCTTGATCATCTCAACTTAATTAGTGAACTCAACTGAAAAGATGTGTACTTATTCTTTACTCTAAATTATAGATCGAATCCTAAATTAATTTTATTTTTACTTAAATTTATTTTTTTCTTTATTTCGATTTTCAATAAGAAATACAATAAACGAAAAGCTCTTAACTAAAAGCACTTAACTGTCACTACCCTTTCAATCACTACCCTTTCATTCAAAGGATAATAATATCTCTTCTTTTATTTTAAAAAATCCAAAACAATAAAAAAAGTCAATTGTTATATTCAAAGCCTAATTTGTGCTCTTTTGAGCTCTTCTTCGTTATTATTTTTATGTATTTAATATTTGATTTATAATTTTATTTTTCCAAACATTTCATAACCAGTTTTTTTCTATTCAATTGTTTTTATCACAAAATGTTTTGTTTGCTCTAAAAATGACTTTTAATAAAATAATGTAAACTTTTATTTGGAAAAACTCTAAATTTGTCTATTGTTTCAAAATTGTTTCACTTTTATTTAGTTAATCTAATAAATTATTAGATTAGATATAGTCATACAACAAGATAAATGGCATGAATGGCACCTTGCACAATAGAGAAAAATGATGTATAGCATAAAATTTTGTTTAGAAATATTTGGAAATAGTTTAGTGAAAATATTTCTTTAAATTTTTCATTATTTTATGAAAAGTAGTGTTAATGGAATCAAAGGGCAAATCAAATAAAATTAAAAAACAGTATAAAATATATATTTTATTTAAGAATTTGTTATTTTTTTAATTATTTGAATCCATTTTAAGATTAGAAATTAAACTCTATTCCGCCTTTATATTAGAGATCTTTGACCATGCCTAATTATAATAGAAAATGCAAATTAGTGGTATTCTTTTATTGTGTCCTAAATGTTGCATGATCATTATTAGGTTTGGCTCAATATTATGTAAATGTAGTGAATCTATAATAGAAAATAAAACGGAAGTAAAACAAAATTGAATTTTAAAGTAATGTTTATAATTAAATAATATTTTATATTCAGAAACAAAACAAAATAAACTCACGTTTATTGAAACTTAAGTTTTATTTTAATTTGTGCTCAGAACCTATTATTCTTATTTGACATGGTCAATTTGGATGTGCTAATTTATGACATACAATATTTAGAACAACTCAAATATAATTACATATTTAAGATCATTTATTTTATCAATGATTTAGATCTAACCATCAAATCTATAAACAATACCTAAAAGTTTTATTTATAAGAGTTTTGTTGTTTAATATCAAGAATATTTCGAAAATGTAAACATGCAAATTTAATTTATTAAAGATATAAATTTTTAATAAAATTTGATATTCATATAAATATATAAATAATTGATTATAAATTCTATTAATATTTTATAATAAAAAACTTCAGAATATAATTATTTTAATTTTAAATATTCAACAATAAAATGATCTTGCTTAATCAAACATGTAATAAATAAGACATAAATACTCTTTTATCATGGACAGACTAAGTATTTATTCGTTTAGAGATAAAATTTTGAATAATAAGTACTTTTCATAAATTTTATCATTAATTCTGAATGTTAGCCAAAATAAAACTTCCGTTACTCTAAGAGTTGATACTCTTTGACACTATCTTTACATTTGAAGACTTCCATTAGAAGTAATGAATAATTATCAATTATCAAGTACAATTGAGCAATTGTTAAATTTTATATCTCATTATTAATAATTAATTACTTTTAAAACTCAAAATATAAAATGTATTTAACTTTTAAAAACCTTATCAAGTTAATATTCTTAAATTTATTTGCTCATAAGTTAGCTATCTCATTTTTTTAAGTAAAATATAAATTAAAAATAGTTTTGAACACTTATTGCTATTTTTCCATAATTTATGTGAGGTTTTATTGTGACTAAAATTATGTCAGGAGTTTCTCGTTAATAGAAAGTTATGATATAAATTATTAAAATTGTTTTAAAATTCAATTTTTCCAAAATTTGTCAAAATTATCATTTAATTAGCTACCAAATTTTATCAAAGTCTTTCCAGAAAACTCCCCCTTTTATTTTTAAAAACATTTTTAAGTGTATTTATATGTAATTCTTAAATGAATTTTATATAAATTATGGAAAATTCCTTATCTGTTATATAACTGTGAAATGATATTCACATCATTTTCGAGTGTTTTTTATCAAAAAAATTTATAAGTCCTTGAAATGTGTGGAGTAATAGTTTCATAAGTAAAAGTTGCAGGTGGTCTTAAATGGTCCCAGGGGCCTCTATTATATTCTCTTATATACCTCTGTTATTAACTCTTAATTTATATTAATTATCAAAACTTAATATCTCAGTTTGTTTGAAGTACTCTATCAAAGGCACAATATTTTATATATTAATATAATAATTGTCTTTTTTTTAATACAATAAATAATCACCGCTAAGTTTATGGGTTTGTGCGCAGAGTTGTATACCTTTACATTTAAAACTAATAAAAAAAAAGTTTTGCTTCTGAATTAGATTTAGTGGTAATACAGTTCCCATTTTGGTGTAAATCATAAGTCCTCTCGGTTTTACTTTACTTTCATTTTTTGCATACCTTTAACAAACTGTGAGTTTAATTCAATTTTAATTTAATTTATATTAAAATTTTATTCTATTTGAGTTAATCTATACTTATTTTTTCTGAAATTGTTTTATAATAATCGCTTACAAAATATAATATCATTTTAAATACTTTATGCGCCAAATATCAACATTTTTCTTATTGGAGAAATGTCAACTCAATGCTAAATTCAATTAAATATTCTAGTTCATTAAAAATTTTTAGTTGATTATTTAATTGCATTAAGTGTTAAAACTAATTAAGTATTAAATAATTTAGAATTTTTCTCATTTACTAAAGTATTGGAAGTATTGGAAGTGCGCCAAACACTTCCAATAATCAATTTCTTTGATATATTTTTTTGAAAAAACTTATTCTAATTTGAATTTAAATAGAATTCAAAATCAAAATATTTTAAACTTTGTTTCACAGAATTTACTTACGTTTTGCTTATATTTACTATTCATTAAGCATTTGAAAAGTTCTTTAATTATTTCAATTTTTTTAAAAATTTATTTAAAAATATTTTAATTATGTTGTAATAGAAAGTTATTCAAATTTAATTAAATATACATTAAATCCCATCTGAAAATGAAATTAATATCCGGTTTATATTACTCCAGACAATTCTGAATAAATGTTTGGATTAAAAAATATATGATTTAATAAATTCAATGCCATTCGATAGCAGTAAATAACTTCAATTACATCGATATTCACTCAATTCTTGTATTAACTCAGAAATAAAATGGTTGACCCAAAGCAAGTGCCAAACATTAAGTTGAATAACGGTCTGTCCATTCCTGTTATTGGATTGGGTACGTGGCAGTCGGCTCCCGACGGCTCACTTTATAAAGCAGTTCGAGCGGCCATCGATGCCGGCTATCGTCACATTGACTGCGCCTATGCTTATGAAAATGAGGAAGAGGTCGGTAAAGCCATCAACGATGCAATTAATGAGGGAAAGGTAAACCATCTTTTTATTCTTTTAATTTTAAAGTTTAATTTAATTATATTACTATAAAAATTTGTGTCAAATCAGAAATTATAATAGGATTTAATGTTATGCTGTCTTTCAAACTTTATTTGATTTATTAATATAAATATCATATAAACTAAATATAAATTATAGACAAATACAGCACTCAATTGAATGAATTATAAATTCTGTTTAAAAAATAATGAATAATATTAATGTGTTGGTGGAGACAAATATCTATCAAATTATGAATAATATTATCCTTTTATAAAATTAATGATTAGTTATGGAATAAAGTGGGGATAAACTGGTTTTTAGAGAAAACATTTTTATTCAGATTTATATTGAATTTTGAATAAATCGACAAAATATTGGAATAAAACAAAAATAAATTTTTTAGTCAAATAATGATCTCATTTTAAAAACTTTATGGTTTCTAATTATTAGACACATTAGACATCTCTCGTCTACTTTTTAATTCCATTACTAATATATTGAAGGTTGAGTTCAAAGTTTGCATATAATCTCTAATAAGTTATCCTCCTTTTAATGATAACTTATCAGAGCTTAAAATATTAATGTTTGAATCATTGAGTAATATTATATAACCAAGATTATTTGAATAAGAATTTAATTGTAAATCAATAAAATATTATCCGATTAAAAGGTGAAACGCGAGGACTTATATATAGTTTCAAAGTTATGGCTCACATTTTTCCGTCGCGATAGAGTTCAGATATGTGTTAAGAAAATCCTCTCCAAACTGAACACACCTTATCTTGACTTATGTCTTATGCATTGGCCGATGAGTTTTGGTGAGAGCGACACCGAATTAGTTCCGGTCGATTCTGATGGTAAAGTCATCGATGGAAAAGTTGATTACTTGGAGGGCTGGAAAGGACTGGAAGACTGCGTGAAAGCGGGTCTCGTCAAGTCTATCGGTATTTCAAACTTCGTTTCCAAACAAATCGAGCGATTGTTGTCGTCAGCAACTATTAAACCGGTCACTAATCAGGTACTATATATAGTCCTCATTCAAAGACAAACAATTGATTTATGAAATATTAGGTCGAAGTTCATCCATATTTGGCTCAAAAGAATCTTAAAAAGTTCTGCGAAGACCGCGGTATTACTCTGACCGCATACTCACCGCTGGGAAATCCTGGTTCTCAAGTGAATCAGGCAACTGACAAGGATAAACTCCTTAAAGACCCAGTTGTTAATAAACTTGCTGAGAAATACAAAAAAAATGCTGGACAGATCTTGCTCAAATTTGAGGTCAGGCGGAAGTGATATGTGTTTATACTTTTGTTTGTATTCTAGAAGTACTTTAGAAGAACTTTATTTAATTTAATGTTTAATTTGAATGTTAGGCTCAAAGAGGTATTATTGTTATACCGAAGAGCGTAAGTGTCGACAGAATTAAGTCAAATATTCAGATCTTTGACTTCGAGATGACCCCACAAGAAATCGCAGAATTGGAAAGTTTGGACCGAAACTACAGATCCTGTACTTTCAATGTGGCCGGAATTCCCGAACATCCCGTCTATCCTTTCAAAGATCCCAAAGTTTGGTAATTTAATACTTTTAATGGAAAAAAAGTGACATAATATCCAATAATTCCATAAAATTTGAAAATTTTCTGAAATAAAAGATATTTTTAAACTTTGAATTTGTTTTATATTTTTATTATTAATTTAAATATTATAAAAAAGTTGATGGTATCAATCAGTTTAGTATAAAATTCATTTAATCAAAATTCCAAAAAATTATAATATTTAAACAAAAATGGATTTTATTTTAAATATTTTTAAATATTTGTAATAAATTTTTGGAAAATTAGACTTTAAAAAGTTGATCAATGACCATGATCAATGACCATACTCATATTCATAATTTAATACTAATTTAATATTCTACTCTATATTTGGCTTTTATGACATCAATTTCACCTTGCATATTAAAAATCATTTTGTTTCTTTGTCAATTATGATTTTTTGCATAAATGTGATCTAGCCTAAATTGTTAGTTTTACTTATATGAATGACCAAGATTATATTTGTAATCTTTAATTAAATAAAGTTTAGTAAATAAATGAATTTAAAAAATACAGAAGTTTTTGTGTGAGTAGTCATGACTACAGAATTAAAGGAAGTTTTCATTTACCCCAAAGAGTAAACAGTTTTACAATAAAATTACAATAAAATGTACTTAATATCTGTTCTTGGTATTGCAGTAGCCCTTAATTGTAATCAACAGTTGTCAACAGTTGTCA
>JAQIXI010001415.1:0-13847 GCA_034700165.1 Galumnidae sp. Gr-Ori-00277 | reverse complement strand
CTATAAATGAAAGGTTCGATAATTGTATATAATTCTAGTTTTGTATCCTGTATAAAAGTTTAAATATAGTTATTGTGCCAAATCAATTAGTTTTAATAGATCAGTTACTGTATGGAAACAGTTTAAGAATATATGGCGAAAACTTCACAAATTAAAAATTTATTTTCATATTTTAGTGAAATTAATAAAATTAATTTTAATTTACATCTATTAAAGGATAGTTTGAAAAATAATAAATTATTGATTAATCGTGAAGTAAGTGGTGAGAATTGTGCACAAGATTATCAGAAGATTGAAATGCCTTTAATTTAATATTTTAATGAGAAAAATATTAATAATAACTTGTTTATAGGTGTCTGGCCTAAATGTTATTATATTTATAAAAGCAAAGGAAACTTAAAGAAAAACATTTCAATTCATTTAAATATAAGAGAATTTGTTTGTGATTTCTATGATTGCTATGCTTCTAAAATCTAATTTAATACAAAACCAGGAGAGAAATTCATTTAAAATTGAAATCATTTAAATGTAATGAAAATAAGCTAAAAAATTTTCATTATTCATTGTTTGTCCTGTTTCAAAATATTGAACGTCTTCAATTTGATCTTTAAAAATTTTAATATATTTCAAAAATAAATAAATTTAAAAATTAATAAAAGTAATAATAATATATATTTAAAAGGTTTTTAGAACCATAATAATATGTGATAAAATAAAATAGTATTTAAAATGCAAAAAAATGGTGCATATTTGGTTTATAAATTGAGTTGTTTTTAAATTGGCCGTAACTCTTTAAATATATGGAATCCCAACGCTGCCTCAAAATCATACTAACAAATCTATATATGCAACTATGCTTGAGAAGTATTAACTACAACATATAACCTTTTATTCCATTTCAAATAAGCCGAGTTTTGGTCCTTCAAATGTCTATTAATTTAAACCTAAAATTGTTGTCAAAGCATTGAGATTTTACTTCAATATAAATAAATTTATTAGAGCATTTACATAAAATATAAAACTCACTTTGCTTAAACTTTTGTGAAAAACTTTTTTTTTATAATAAAATTATTAGAGTAAAATTAATAATAAAAATAGTCTTGATAAATTCAACGGAATTATAAACAATTTACTGCTAAAATAAATAAATAACTAATTAAAAAATTTGAAAAAGCTTTAAAATTTGTTAACAATTCATTCAAAATGGCTCCAAAAATTTAATGAAGAATTTATCATTACCATAGTTATTGCTCTATGGAAAAGTGTATGCAAAGTAGGAAATGATTTTAAGTATTTGCATTCATTAAAACAAAGTTAATGTAAACAATATTATCAGTGAAAATATCATTGAAAAAAATATATCTAATATAACTTAGTATAAAAAATGGTGTCAAATGTATGGTATTTTTACTGAAAAGCATTCTACAGGATTCCTCTACACCGCTCTTTGCTTTCAATTTGGATGGAAAGACAATTAAACTGAAATTTATTAAAATCTATTTAATTGAAGACTATTTTCAAGTCGATTGCAAAGGGAAAAAACAATTATTGGAACTGAAGTCAGAAGTGATTTTATTAAAAATGTTGTCTTTATTGATCTGTTTCGAGTTCCAACAGATATCTATAGACAAATATTTGAATGGCTTTTCATTATATCTCTGCGATGATATTAAAAGTGCCAGAAATCAGTTCGAAGAAGTAATTATTCAAGGAAAGAAGAGAAGTATCAGTCGTTTTCTTATTGAAGACAAAGTGGATTTTTACCATTTTCTTGCAAAAAAATTGGATCAATTCAACAAATGTTTGCTCTATTTGATAGATCGTTTTAAACTGTTTATGATAATTTTTCCTTGAAATAATAAATTTATTCATCCATTAATTCCTTTCATTTATTCATTAATTAAGTGTTTAATTACTATAGTTTTTCAAAATATAAAATAATATTACCAGTAAATATTTGAGTTGTTATTCATGTATGCAATTTATAGAATTCAATTAATTCAGTATAAATTAGACGAGAAATAAGTGTTTATTATTAGATAAAATGGTATTTACTCTTCTGCCAAATGATTTCCAGTTTGTAAACCATTTTTAATAGAATTGATTCCTATGGAACTAAGTCTTATGATAACTTTTGATAATACATTAATAAGTATATTTATATTAAAGTGAAATGTTTAAAATCTTTCTCAAGTATAAGGTCATTATATAATATTTTAGATTTTTGCTATTGTTCCAAGGAAGGTACAATATCTCTATGCTTATCTAATCTGCATATGATTAAACAAGGTTTGAGGTCAAAGCCATAATCACTACATTTACGATCATTTTTAATAAGATTCTCAGATTGGTTTTAAAATTTGTTTCTCAAATTATATGGGATAAGAATATGGGTTTATTAATATAAAAGGGATTATGACATATTAGTGTACTTGTGGATTAGTATGCACGCATATTAGTACACGCGCGGAATAGTGTACACGCGTATTAGTGACGCGCATATTAGTATACGCGTGGATTGGTATACACGCGGATTAGTGTACACGCGTATTAGTGGGTGGGTATAAAACGAAACTATATACTACATTATTACCTCGTAAATGTAGTGAAAAAAAATTAGGTATTGTGAAACAAGAGAAAACTCGGTGTTTTTCACCATTAAAAGATAGGCTTTTTAATTGTTAATCTGGTTTAAGACATTGGTTAATTAATTTTTATTTTTTGCAACAATAAAGAATATTTGCTAAAAATTTAAATTATTTCAGCATTAAAATGTAAAAACAATAAATAAAATTTTACCAGATATTTTATCTTAAAAATCTTTGGCTCTTGATTTCGATTATTTCATTTTCTCATCATTAACCAATTGTTCTTGACCATTCTTTAAACCTTTCAAATTTTTAATTAAATTTATAATTGCTTTTCTACTAGAATCTATCCATCTAGGTGTAATAAATCGAGAAAACTTTTTGATTTTTTCATCCAAAGCATTTTCAACACTTTTGAGATCGTATGATACTGTGTGTATTAAAAATTTTTTTACTTCCTCAGAAAAAAGATCAATTTCTTTGAATGAATTTTAAAAGTTCTACCAATTGATAATTCTAATTGATGTGAATTGCAACGCAATCTCATCAAATCCATACCAATCCATTCTTTAAATTTTACAAAAACTTATGATTTTTTTGTTTGAATACATAACTCTTGCTTGATCTGTCTTTATGTCTATAAGGTTCTTTTTAATATAATCATCAAATTCTGATAAAATTGCTTCAAATATAGATTTTGAATCTTAATTTGTGGCGGACCTACTGGTCGACCACAGGAGAGGACACGAAAGACATATCAGAAATGCTTTTATTAAAAACTGATTGAAAACAAAACATTTGATACAAAGTCCTGACCAAAACCGAGACAAGTGTTCACTTCGAGTGCTGAACGAGAAGTGGAGGTTCAGGCAGTGAGGCCTGACCTCAAAACTATTAGATGTGCACACTTTCAATACATGATTTCGACTGAACTAAGGTTTGCTTAAAGCAAAGCCTTTTATAGTGAAAATTGTATTCAATGTTAAGTTCAAAATGATTTGATTTATGGCTCAAATGTGGAAAAAGCCAAAAATGAGTTATATTCGAGCCATAAGTTGAGAAATAGTTGAACGTCAGTCACAGGACTGACTCAAATTATAATCTAAAGTGTATAAAAATTACTTCGACTTTTAAATTATTGAAAAATTAAATATATATAATCAACCTATGCAACTTTTGAAAATTCTCCTCGATTTTTTTCGAGAAAAGAAAAGGCATATTTCTTATAAAATTATTTAAATAAATTTGTTTAACCCCAAATGTTTACCAGGAATTCAAATCATCAAGAGAAAATTTTGAATTTTTTTAATGAATAAAGTAATGTAAAGTCTTGATATGATAAATATACTTCCAACTAATTTTTTTGTTATAAAAAATCCGAAAGTATATTGTTCGAACCATTATATAAATATTTGAAATCATTTGAAAAATTAATAATCAACTTTTTAATTAACTAAAAAGATTTTCAAATGATTTTTTTCAGAGGTTTCTTCAAACAAATAAGATCATAGATAATTTATTTAATTTTATAAAAAATTGTGAAATTGTATGGACAACAAAATTTTAATTCAAAAAACTGAAAAACAACATAATCTTACCGTAATTAAAAAAATGGCAAATGCAAGCGTTTAGAATTAATATAATATTTATAATAGATGGTTCAGACTTTAAAAAAAATAAGTTTATTGAATGGGGATCAATAATAAATATGAAAGACAAAGAAATGGCTCTTATAAAGTAATTAGAATTGCTTTCTATAGGAAAATTAATTTCACGATAAGAGCGCCTATTTCTTCTATTGTCCTCATTATTAATTTATCGAAATCTAATTTTAAATCCAACTATTTTACGATTGGAGGTGAAAATGTGCTAATAGCTTAAGCTGAAAACCTTATATCTTATTATTAGTTTACTATTATGGAAAATCTCTTGTTTAATATTCTTTGATTTTTTAGAAAGAATTGATCTTTGATTTTAACTAAAATATATGATTAAGAAATTATAAAATATAAAACAATTTTGTATATAAAAAGAGAAAAATTTTAAAAAACAAATCACATCTTCAAAATGGATAAAAACTTTGTGATCAATTCATCAGAGAAGAGTAAAAAGAAAGGCTTAGTGAAAAGTTCACTTAATCTAAGAGATTCACACCAAAGTCAACTAAAAATTTTAAGAAAGCCAAAAAGAATAATTTTATATTATTTAAAATACTTTTTAAATCATTTAAAATGAAAATATTGTTAAAAAAGCTTTGGTGTACACAAAATTGATCCATACTATGAATTTAAAGTTCAAATAAAAGTCGATGAGTACACATATTCCGGCGAAAGTGTAAGTAAAAATAATTTTCATAAATACATTTATTGTTTATTTTTACTTACAGGATGCAATTGTTTTATCGAAAAAAGTGTCATTCAGCTCAATAAATATAGTTTGGCCAAGCAAAACAATAAGCCAAATTTTTTTCTGGATACACGAAATAAAAGACGACGCGATAAAATATTTTATATTTTATTAGGCGATTCTTTAAATCTATATAAATTTATATAAATCTTTTTGTTTGCTATGCTCAAGGATTAAAAAGGGCCAAAGAAATTTACTATAACATTCTTTACAAAATTCGAATAGAGATTGTTATATAAAATATTACATTCCCACCGCTGCCACAACTTATAGATTAAATTACACTTATTCATAGCCCTCAAGAAGGTCTTAATGAAAGATTTTACAAACAATAATCTCTGTTTTTGTTTTATAAATAACTCTACATTTATTAGACCAACTCAAGTGATTGTAAGTAATAGTATTAATGTAAATTTTGGTCGGAAGTCATATAAAGAAGTGGCGGTCAGTAGTATCAATCCGTCGTTTGACTTTGCATGAAAATCGTGATCAGTCCGCTAGCCTAGCAGTAGTCAACTATTCTTAACTCGAGACCATGACAGATATGACGATTTATGAATATAATATAGAATTTGTGCCAAAAATCTATTCAGATGTTAATAGAAAAACATTTTTTTATTTGCATGGGGAAACGTTTGGGTCAGACCTTATCTTTGATAGCAATTCAAATATAAAATCCAGTCGACTTTTGGCCAGTGAAAAGACGGAATTTTTTTCTGTGAGACAAACTGATATATAAAAATTAGGTTTGAACTCATTATTGGTTTATTTTATTATTTTGACAATTTTCTAATAAACAGAATAAGAGTTCGTTTAGTCCGAAACATTTTTTTATGGTTTTAAAGAAATGATGCAAATGAGTAACTATCAAATGAGATGAAATTAGAAAAACTTGTATTTGCGTCTAATGGGTCGGCACTTCGACAATGAAGAGACAAAAATATTTTCTAAATACAAATTAGAGTTATTAAAAGCAGGGATGGCAAAAAGGTAGGGGGGTATTCCAAAATACCCCCTTGAGCCGAAAAATCGGAAAAATCCCCCTCCCCTGGGATGAGCGTGAGAGGACCCCTCTCAATTTTTGCCTAAATTATCGAAAAATTGGGAAAAATTAGCTAAAAATCCAAAAGATAGCTGTATTTGTTAAGAAAAGTAACAGAAAACACAACAAAATTGCGTTAAAACGTCAAAAACGAGTTTTTAGAGTGACTTTTTTCAAACTTCAATTTTTCACAAATTTTAAAAAAGTCGTTTTTTGTCAAAAATTCTTGATTTTATGCTTCAAAAAAGATAAAAGTCGTAAGATATGATTGAATTGTATATATTTAAAAGGAAAAACACCTAAAAAACGCTTAATATGCGATTTTAAGCGATTTTTAATGTTTTTCGTCAATCACAGGGGGGGCTATACCCCCTGATGGCCATCACTGTATCAGACAGTCAAAACCTTTTAGAAGAGACCTGCAAAGGACTGTAGGGTAGTATTGTTTTGACTATTTATAACGATAAGACATATAAAATTTGCGAAATAGATTTGAAGAAGATTCCCACCCATGAATTTGAGTGGAAAAATTGAATGAGAATAAGCTTAATTGAATTCTACAAACAACAATAAAATATCATAATCGAAGACAAAATTTAACTACTTCCCACTGGTCTTCTAAATGTTTGCGAACAAAAAGTGGGTCAGAAGACATTCATTTTTCTTATACCAGGACTTTACCAAATGACTGGTCGTTCGGCCATATAAAAACAAATTAATAACAATTCATGATTAATAGCCCTTTCTAATCGTTTGCATTTCTTAATTAAATTTTAATTGATAAGATCTGCGCAAAACAATTTCAAATTTATATTTATTTTCTCAAGTATATTATTAACTCATTATTACATTATATTTTGATTAAACAACTAATAATAATGTTTAATATTTATAATTTTTGAAAATTTATTAATAATTATAAATAATGAGACCTGGTATAATTTTATTAATAACAAGTTTTTTCGGTAAGTAATTTAAGTGATTAAAATTAGTTGAAATATTAAAAATTTTTATTGATTGGTATAGTTGAATGTTATTTAAAGGAAAACAAAACTGGTGAATATAAACAATCCACACCTAAATTTCGTTCCCGATGATATGGGTTAAAATATTTGGAGGCAAAATACCTGTTTCAATTATCAAACAATAATTCCTTACCCAATTTTAAATTTTGACGAAACATTTGCTAAAAATGGCATTGGAACATGAGTTGTGCGGATAAATATTATTTAACAAAAGACATAGAATCTAAGTAACAATTAATTAATTGAAAAATGATCGGGGCAAAGAAAATATTTTTTATTAATTAGTTTAGCATAAATGAGAGTTTTTCAAATTATTTTATTACAATTTGAATATATTTTTATATTAATTATGTTAATAATTGTGTCTTGGTAATTTATACTCGCTTATTATATTGAATAACAGTATAATGTGATATTCGTATAATTTAAATAATGACGAGAAATTCCAAAGTATGTTAAATTGGTTGCCACTGACTCAAAATTAAATATCATTCTTTGGCTTATATTTATTGAATGCAAGAAATTTTTAAAACCTTTTCTTATATATTGAGTCAAGAATTAGTTCACGGATTGACGATCAAAGAAGACCCACTTTAAAGATATCTTAAAATAATTTTTACAAGAATAATAAATTTTATAAAATATTGAAAATTAAAACAATTTAACCCACAAAACATTAAATCCAAATTCATTATTAATTTTAATTTATTTAATATTAAATTCAAATTTTTACATATTTTATTTCAAATTAAACTTATTTTTGTTCGGTTTTATATTTTTTAAACTGACTTTATACTTGTACAAATAATAATTTCATACTCAGTTGAAATAAAATTATCCATCCATACACAAGTGCAAAATTATTGAATGGTGCATAGTACAAAATTTAAACTATATTATTAAATAAATGTCTAAGCAAAATATAAACTTTTAACGAATTAACAAAATTTAATTTTTTTATCTTGGTGAAATTTTTATTCTTTTAACATTTTTAACCAGAATAAATGTTGGCTTAAAAATATTTAACTTGTTGTTTTGTATTAAATGTATAAACAATAGTCTACCATTTTCAATGATGACCAAGATGGAAATTCCTAACCACATGCCTAATAGACCACCAAAATTACAAACCAGTGAAAGGAAAGTCATTTTTGGTATATATTCAATGACATGATCTGGTAAATTGTTATGTTCAAATTGTAATAGTACTTGCTCAGTATTATTAATTCCATTAATCCTTTTATCATTAACAGAATAATGGAAGAAATGGCAATCTTTCGGACATTTATTAACACAAACTCTAGTCGTCGACAATCGTTTTGTTATATTATTCTGAAGACAATTATTAAACATTTTTTTCGGCAAAAAATTAAAAGAATCTTTTCTGATTAAGGATGAACTTGGTACATATGAGCTTGTGTTACATTGTTTATTTATCATATCTCTATAGCACCAAGCAATACAATCTGATCTCATATTATAATTACCATGCTTATAATCAATATCATATTTATAACAATTTGTCTCATAATTTCCTTGAAGTAAAATTGTAGTCATATTTGAAAAAGTAACCATGTAAAAATTATTCAATGATAGAATCATAAAGTTTCTTGCATCTAATTCAGGTAACATATTTGAAGAATGTAAGGCTACATAAACTTGATTCTTATCTTGATATGGAAATATACCTAGATCATATTTAATTCTAATACTCATCCATTTCCAGTGTATTTCATATTTTCTCCACTTTTTATTCAATTCACTGAAAAATGAAAAGCATTCGAGTGATACCACTCGTCTTCGCCATACGATATAACAACGCTTTCTATTGGAGTATCTAAAAATGGTTCTTGGTTAACTTTTATGTTTATTATTGTCGTATTTGATTTTCCGTGAAAGTCCAAGCTTAAATTTCTTAGTATATCAATATATTCTATTGACCCATTTTTGACCATTGACATTAATTCTCCTATGGCTTCAAGGTATATTTTCCTCGTTTGATCATCGTAATTCTTGATTGGGTTTCTCACTTGAAATCTTTCCAATTCCTTGGTATAATTTTTATAATATCTATTAAATTGATCATTTAATCTAGATAATTTTTTGAAAGATACCATAAAAGGATAACAAACAGTTATTGCTGGAAATGTTGTCATTAAAGGCATATTTGTAATGGTCAATTGAATAACAGTTTTACCTTGGTAATATTCATATAATAACTCAAATGTTTGAACTGTTAAACAGATTACACAGAAGAGAGTTGAAATATATTTAAATAATTTGTTCCAGTACATTTTAAAAATAATTTTGAAATTGAATTATAAAACAATTGGTTCTAAGAGTATTTCAAATAATTTAATTATTTCAAAAATATTTTAACTGGATTTGTCTAGATTTATCTAATTATATTTTAAATAGAATTTTTATCAATGAAAAATTTTACCAAAATAACTGAATTGTTCTTATTTTGTTTTCTTATTAAACTTTAAATGTAATGTTTGAGCACTACATTAAAAATAAAATGTATTTCTTAACATGAAAAAATTTAACCTTGGTGAAGTACATTTCTTAAATATGTTTTTGTTTATTCAAAAAATTTATTTATTTTAATTTGTTTTATGTAAATAAACAAAGAACTTATTTAATTAAAGTAAATACCTTAAATTCTAAGGTTTAGAATATTAGGAATAATTGTAAATATTATCAATAAAACTTTATATTAAATTTTTCTTTGTCACATTGTGACAATACCATGCTATTCTATATTTTAATCTAAGATATCTAACTAAACTTTGATAATTAATTTGTTAAATAAAAATAATTTTATATACATTTTTTTCGTAAAAATTTTTTTTTAATTTTTAATAAACTGTAATTATATTCGTAAGATTAGTACAAATTAACCGATGAAAATAAGATTGCTATATGAAAGTCCGCACTCCAAAGATAAATTTTATTTTAATCTAAAATATTAACTATAATTAAAATATAAAATTATCCTAGATAAGTTTTAAATATATTAATAAATTTTTATTTTTATATAAGTTTGTTTGTAGATTCTGACCATGATGATATTTTTAATTAATACTCAAATGGTTTGATTAAATATTTGCTTAAAACAAATTTAATTCAAACCAAAATATACCTGTATATCATATTTATAGCTTTCAATACTCTCTTTAAATGTACTTGGCATTAATCTAATTTAACATGTGTACTTAATATCTGGTATCCAATTTTTATTAAACAAAATTAACTAGACTCAATTTATAAATTTAATTTTACAAAAAAAAAATAAAAACTTTTAATTTAATTTAATTAAATGTAATGAACGGAATCAGTCTCTCTATAAAACTGATAACAATCGCCACTTATATATTGAGGACTGAATACAGACATAAACTTAATGCCAGTCGAGAGTCATTTCAAAGTAGTTATCATTTCATTGTTGTTGGCTCGGGTTCTGCCGGTGCTATCGTTGCGCACTATAGCCTTTTTTGATGACTTTTCTCGAGACAGGGAGTTATAGGGGGGCCATCTTAATGGCATATCTAATGAAAAATCCACAGAAGCCTTGAATTTAATGCATTCGGAATATGACTGGAACTATAAAATGACACCTTAGGTCATAGGAAAGAGTCACCTGTCTCGAGAAAAGTCACCAAAAAAAGGCTATTCCCCTTTGTCAAGTAGTCCTTGGCCATCACTGTAAACGATTAAACCTGAAGGGAATAACTAATTTTCTCCAGCTTTGCATCAAGTAAACAAAATTTTGATGAGAACACAAATAATTTTTCATTTGTATTAACTATTCAAACTATGAACCCTAGTTAAATTTTAAAAATATAGAAATTTAGTTTAAATTTCAGTTATTTTTAAAACAATTTGTTTTTATGACACAATAAATTTAATTTTGAAAATAAATACCAAACGTTAGAACCCCAATTATTAATGATTAAGAAAATTTGTTTAATTCAACTAATTTTTAAATTTTAATTACAGGTTTTAAATAATAAAAAATTTAATTTATTATTTAAACACATAATAATTTGATTAATAAGTTACAAATTATTATTAATAATTCAAAATGTTTGAAAAATAATTCTTGTCAGTTATGTTCAACGTATAATCTTAAAAGAATTAAATATATCAATTAGTGATTAATATGTATAGTGAACTCTATTGAAAGTTTGAGCAAGTTCCATTTTTGAGCTTCATACATTTTCACTCATTGGTGATTATAACCAACATTCGCCTAAAGTATATGAAGATAAAAATAATAAAGCTTATAAAAGGAACATGTTCATGATTTCTACAAATAATGATTAATAAAGTCAATGAATTTGTTATAAAATCTACTTTTGGGTATCATTTTCAGGAAAACGTTAGTCATTTAAATAGTCTCTTCTTATTATTCATAAATATCTGTCTAAAATTTATCAGGGTTATTACTTATCTATTAAACTTTAATATTGTATTGCTAAAAGCTTATAATAAATTTTACGTATTTGTTGTCAAACTATTTTGACAAATTTTGATATACTTTTTGATATACTTTTGGCGAATGTTGATTATAACAAGTAATATATTTTATATTATAGGGGAATGGTTCCCAAGTTGACATACCTGAGAATTAATTTTTTAAACAATTTGAATAATTTATAATATGTTTTGTATCATAAAATCATTTGATTCAATATTTGAACGATGTTTAACCGATAACTTAATTTTTTGATTTGCATTAATCATTAAACTTCTCATTTCTGTGAAATCCAAATCTTTTAATATCATATAAAGTCGTTTATTTATTAGCCAAAATATGTTATTTTGCTAAAATATGTTTTAAAATTATTCAGAATTAATTTATAAAGAAAATTATAGAAATTATGTACTACTTTCATCATCAGTTTTTTAATCAAATATCAAACCTAATTAAAATTTTTATTAAATAAATTTAGCTTTGATTTTAAATTTATTTTTATAAAACAATTTAATTTTAAAATTTAAGGACAAAATCAATTTAAAAAAGAAACACAAGAATCTAATCAAATAATTAATAACTAAAATTTGTTGTATAATTTGACAAATTCTTATATATTAATTACAGGTTTTAAATAATAAAGGAATTTAAGATAATATCTATTAAACATTAATTTGTTTAATAAATTTAAAATTTTAAAAAATTAAATTAAACAAGATATTTTTGATACTTACGTTTCAATATGAATCGCAACAAATTGTTAATAAACTTATTGTGCGCAAAATACAATAATTTTATTGTGAATTTGTTGTCGTTCATTTTAAAACGCAAGTTTCAAAAGTGCATGGTTTAATTTTGTTTTCAACCGACAACACCAAAAATTTGATTAATTTAAAAAATTAAATTATCAGAAATAATAAATTTAATAAGATTATTCTTTTAAATAATTCAACAAATGTTCATACAAAAATTTATAGAATTTGAAATAAATGCAATTATTATTACATATTTTTTTTTAAGTAAATGAGAAATATTATCAACATAAACACTTTTCCTATGAATTTTAATACTTTTTCTAATTAATTTTTAGATAATTATTCAATGTTTCTAAAGTTTAGACTCTAAACTGTAAACTTTAAAGTTACGATTTATGACCAGGAATAAGCAAAATATTATGATTTTTTATCAAATTGATATTAAAAATCCAACCAGGGTATTATTATTAATTATTATTAATATTTTACTCTATGGTTGGGCATAGATTTTGAAATCAGTCACTTTTAAACATTTTTGGTGCAAACCTGATTTGTTTATTTTATTCCAAAATTTTTAGATGTTCTACTTGTACCAACTCATATACCGTTTACAGAATTAAAATCGGTTTAAAAATAATTGAGAAATTAATTAGTCCAAAACCTTTTGTATTTTAATAATATTTCTTAGCTTGTTATTCTTTCAACAAATATATATGGGTTGGTTGGTTAATGTAAAACAAAACTAAATACTACACCTTACTGCGTAAATGTTGTGAATAAAAATGACCTACATGGTGTTTTATAGCCATCTTAAAAATAAACCCTATACCCTCTGTCTCGAGAAAAGTTATTCAAAAAGACAATATTCTCCTGTCAAATGGTTCATGGCCAGCCCTGTATAAAATATTGAAAGAATATAAGATTAATAAGTAACAGGTCTCTCCAGTATATCATTGTTCCAATTGATAGAATACAATATTCATTATAAATATATTTAGGGCAAAATTTCAATTAAATTCTATTACTAATGAAGTATTCAAATTTGATTATGAATTAGTTCTAGGTACTGATAAAATAGTAGCAAATAAATCAATAAATATTCTGTAAGACCTAGTTACTTTATATTTTAACTTGCAAATATATTCTGAGTGAATTTGAGAAAGCTAAATATAAAATTTTTAAAATTATATCTATTTTGTCTTAAAAGATATACTTTTATATTCTTTTAAGAAAAATTTAGTGAATAAAATGAGTAAAATATTGGAATTGTTTTTCTCAATACTTATACTCTTTTGGGAATTAATTAGACTTTTAGTTTGGTTTCAATTATTTTTTTTCATTTATTTTTATGAATTAATACAACTATTCATTTATAAAATAAAAGGAAAAGTTGTGAAACAAATACTTCTTAAAAATATACTAATATTTGCGAAGTGTCTATGTTTTTGTGGACTGACTTATACTGCAATTTCGCTAACTTTGGATTACTTTCAGTTTCCGTATGTCTTCAAACTGAAAGTCGAGAATAATATCAAAGACTTTGATTTACCG
>JAQIXI010001414.1:0-13854 GCA_034700165.1 Galumnidae sp. Gr-Ori-00277 | reverse complement strand
CCTTTTCGATTACCCTCTCCTTTGATAAATCTTCATAAATGTAGTGATTATAGCTTTGCCCTCAAACCTTGTTTTTTGATAAAATACACTATTATCGCACCATCCCTGGAGTTGAGTATTTTTGCCATTTCTACTTATAAACTTCATCCCGTAAAATTCTTTGATTCAAGATTAGTAAGTAGTAGCACATAATACCTGCATCACAAATACAAGAATATGTTTCCTTCTTGAGTAATCAGTTCATAGGATTTAGCATATTTGCATCATGTTCAATATAGCCAAAAAGTCTGGGTCAAACTTTTTAAAGTTTCTGACTTTAGCGGAATCTTCGTATGAATTATTAGTTCCTTTAGGCCAACGGTTCTCATTCTATGACAAATCACTCGCCATATATATATTTTCTCAAAATATATAATTATCTTCAATGATTAGAAGATTTAGTAAAAATATATTGAATATAGAAATTCATTTTTAAAGACTTAAACTTTTATAGCACTAATAAATTTATAAAATAAATTATAAAATAAATTCTTTTAAATGTAGTGGAAATGGCTTTGCCCTCAATACTTGTTTATATCTAATATAAAAACAAAAGAGATTTTATCATTATGTATACTATGACAAAATAAAGTAAATAAATTTTATTAAATATAGTAAATAAACTGAAGTTCACTAAACTTTGATAAAAATTATATTAATTTCTATTATTTACTTGAAAGGTTAATTAACTTTAATATCTTTGCAAACATAAAATATATAACTTTATTTTAAATACATAAAACTTTTGAGTATAACTTTATTTGTTTTATAAGTATTTTTTAATTAAAATAAATTTTTATTTTTTAAAAAATAAATTTCTATTTAAAATTCTATAATTATATTTATTCGATAATTTTTGTAGATTTATTTATTATATATCTTACTACATTATAAAAGGTAATAAAACGTTTCTTGAGCCAAATTCACATATTAATTATTCAAAAACTAAATTATTCTAACTAAGGTTTTTTAAGTAATTATTAAATTTTTATATATTCAATAAAATTTTTAGATAATTTAATAAAAACAAAACAAAGAAAAAAATGTGAAAAATGGTTTTAGCTTAGTAAATAAATATATTGACTAATTTTTAAAAACCCTGGTCATTGTATTTCAATAGTATTATAACATATTTTCCCTCTTAATTACGAACAATTGCTTTCATTATTTATTGAAATCAATTAAAAAGAAATGTTTTTATCAGATATAACTTCAATCATAAATGACTGATATAAACAATGGCATTAATAAATCAATAGAAGAGGGAAAATAATCTTCAAAGGATGAGTAAATAATATTTATGCTTAAAAAATCTTTTACCGAGAAAATGTAATTTCGTTGAATTTTATCTAATTTCAACGTATTTTATTCGCGTGGGTTCATGTTTATTATATTGAAATATTAAGATAAATTGTTGATTACACTTAATAAAACAATAAAAATTGCAAGAGTATATTTTGTTATAAATTTTCTCTTGTGAGAAAATAAGGGGGTATTTTTAATAAGCTATAAAAATAAAAATTTCTATCTCAAAATTTTAACATTTTTCCACAAAAAATAAACTTTTAAATATAGTTTTCAAATTTTATAGTTTAACGCATTTATTAATTTTTCTTATAGAGTCCTCAATTTTTTCACTAATTTATATTTTATGAATAAACTTTGTTTAGGAAGGAATAACTGATAAACTATAAAACCTCAATATATCATACCTTCTATAAGTCGAAAGCTTTATAAATAGATTATGTACAGTCTTTAAAGAAAGTCCATGTCTCAACTTGTATCACATTTGCAAATTCATTAGTAAGAGCAATTGTTAAAGTATTGGATTATTAATCATTCAATACTTTAACAATTGCTCTTACTATTGAATTTGCAAATGTGATACAAGTTGAGACATGGACTTTCTTTAAAGATTGTAAATGGCAATTTTGAAGTTCATTATAAAAGCATTAAAAAGTCAAATATTATTAAATCCTGAACACATTTTTATATTATTTTTACAGTTTAATTGCATTTTATTAGTTACAATTACATTGAATTTATATAAGTACTGCCATTCTTTGTAAATATTAAAAATTTATAAACATTTTAATTGTTTCATAAGAAAACTATTTTTATCATTATTTTAATCATTTGCTTTGAAATTAAATTAAAACTTTATTGAAGTAGCTTTTGCTCAAAAGGAAAATATAATTAATAATTATATTAAAGAATTATATTAGACAAAAAAAATTTTAGTCATATAAAATGCATATATGATCCTTACAATAATTATCAGAAAAATTTGTTTTTACAGAAGCAATTAATCATTTATAGAACAAATTTTAATAAATAACTGACCTTTCTTTAAGAGATACCCTAATACCCAAATGTTTATTTATTATTACTTTCACTCCATCAGTGACCGCTTATTACACTCTTTGGCAAAATTTGGATTTATTACTTCAAATATTAAAAATTTGTAAACAAAAACAAATAATAACAGAATTAAAATTGTTTACAGCTTTATATGAAATGTAAACCTAAATAAAAATTTAAAAATCTTAATTTTTTAAAATATTCTAATTGTTTTACAATCACACAAACTTTTATAATTATTTCAAAGATCCTTATTAAAAAATATGATTTGTATGAAAACTATAATATAATAAAACAAAAAATTTACTAATATATATTTATATAAGAATTTGCAATCTAATTACAGAATATGATCCTGGAAACTCTGCAATTTTCTTTTTATAAAACCACATTATTTTTACAACCAATATCTGATTGCCATAAGAGCGCGAAAATAAACAATTTGCTAACGCAAGAAAGGTTAATTATAACAATCATATATAACAGGGATGGCCAAAGGGGGGTATTCCGGAATACCTCCCTAAAATAATGAATTGGAAGGCACCGATTATTATATTAGAAGTATATTAAAAATATTTTAAAACCAGTTGAAGACCCTTATCTTATTGAAAATTATCTATAATGTAGTGGAAATGGTTTTGCTCTTAAGCTTTGTTTTATATCCTTTAGTATCAAGAAATTGCAAAATTTAAACACTTAGTTATTTTGATAAAAAAAACGTATTAAGAGTTACTATATCTTTGGGTTTAATGGAAAAGTAAATAATACGTGACATAATTATCCGAAAGCTGAAAATATGATTGTAATTTATCTATGAGTACCTTATTGTCATATTCAGTGATTAATTTTCTTTGTATTTTAGAGTGTGCACGACAATCGGTTTACGGCTTAAATAACATTCCTTTACTAATACCGAAATATCATTATTCCAAATTTTTTTAAGCAATATTACTGATAACATAAAACTCTCACAGAATAGTTTTTGTCATTATAAATTATTACCAACGCTTAATCTAATAAGTTTAATCTAATTGAAGTTTTTTGTCATTGCAATTAAAAATTGAAATTATATTTTACAAAAAATATTTTCCTACATTAAAAATAATTTTTACTTTAAATTTAATTTACTAATTTGGCTAGAAGATATACTGATTATTAAAACGGCTGACATTTTATAAATATAATGAGCAGATTGTTAATTTATAGTTTGCATAATGATAATTAGTTGTAATAGATTGTTCTAAAGTTTATATTGATAAATTTTTTGAAATAAAAATCTAGTTGAATTTAAAAATTGTAGCTATCGTAATTTAGGTTTAAGAAAGTTGAGAAAAGCTAATAGGAAACATGTTAAATCATTTGATAAATATCTAGTTAATATGATAATTATGGCTGATTTTAACTCTGGGGTTAGCCTAATGCGCTACATAAAATTTTGATATAAAAAAATAGCTTAAATAGATTTTAGGCGCAGTCCCACTTTTCTTCAGTGCATTTCAATTAATAGTTTATCTATAAAACCTTATAAAACCTTTAGAAAAAAATCGCAATTTTTTCAATAACAACACATTTCTAAAGAGATCTTAAATGAATTTAATAACTTTAATAAGAAAGTAAATAAGATTAATATTTTCAAAAAAATTTATTATATTTGTTTAAATATCATTATATTTAAAAATAAAGATATTTTTAAATGAGTTCAGAATTTTTCATAATTTATCCGAAAATATAAAGATTTGTTGTAAATGTTTTTGTGTCTGAAAATACTTTGGAATTTTTGTTAGAAATGGTGATAAAGTTTACGGTTCGGGAATTATTAATAAAATATAACTTTAAATTTGAATTAATCGAAGAATTATGTGAAAAACAAATACAAAAACTTTATTACACAAATGATTTATGGTTTATAATTGCTAGAAGTTTTGATAACAAAATATAGGGATGTAGTAATAATGGGCAACTAACTCTTCTTAGTAGTGAATTATCAATAATAGTTAAGGGAATTATCAATTTTATCAAAATTAAGTGACACTTATGTCGTAAAATACATCACATCGTGGACTGAAAAAAAGTTAACGATTAAAGTTTTATTACATATTTTTATATTTAAATGGAATTCTGTTCACAAAATTTACCGCAATTAATAAATACAATCAATTTCTTAGAACAAAAATATAAAATAATTCAAATTTATATTCGGATCAAACTTTTAGTTTAATTGATTGAATGTCTCAAACATTTGCACACTTCGACCCCTCCTATCCTTCACAGAGATCTTAAACCAGAATATGTTTTAGTAAGCAATGGAAGTAATGGTAGATTAATTAAGTTATTTGACTTTAGGTTAACTTTTATAAAACAATAAAAAACGCCAAAGGTGTGGGAACATTTATGAACAAAAATGATGACCCTGATCATGATTCTGAAAAAAACTCTATAAAATGAAAAATGTGATATCTATAGTCTGGGACTTATTAAGTCTGGGTAAGTAATTAAAATATTTATATCAAAATAAATAATTATATTTTACTTTCTAGGAATAAATATTCGCAAATCATTCCCGAATGTAATTATGAAAATAATTTTATGAAATAAACGGAAACAATAGTAAAGATGTTATCTATAATCCCAAACGAGAGACCCAATTGTGAAACACAATTAAAAATAAGCAATGAGTGGAGTATTGATAGTATTGTTTACTTCGATGAATTCTATTTAGAGTTTAAAACTGATAAAAATGTTTCAGAATTTTTTCGTAAATTTGTTGTAATTAAATGTAATTTTAAGTTTAAAAATAGTTTGGAAAGAAATTGAGCCTTATTTTAAGGAACCATTTATTGATTTACGCAATTCAAATAATTTTAAAATAATTATATTTTGAGTTCAAAACCTATAAAATTATTTCGGAATATTTGCGGTATTATGATGGGAATATGCTCAAATCATTAGATTTTCAATTAAATAAACTTTTTTGCAACAAGATAATTTTTTTATTTAAATTTTCTTTGCAGACCACTTTTTAGCTGTTGTTAAGTAATAAGATGTTTTGGAATTATTCAAAAACCTTTCTTAGTTTTCATTTTATTTGCATTCGAAATTTAAAAACGATCTAGAGCAAAAGTGTTTAAATTTATAAAAATAAATTTTGCAAAACTTTTAATATAAGAGAATGTCATACAAACAATTTAATTTATTTTACTGAGCATCAAAATCAATTCCTGACAACTTCTTTGTTGAAATAAAATGTAATTTTAAGTTTAAAAATAGTATAGATAAAAATCAGTGATGCTCACAGGGGGGTATAGGCCAAATACCCCCCTGCCTCGAAAAGTCAGATACCCCCCCCCCCCAAAGGAGAAGAGAAAAATCGAAGAAAAATTAGCGAAAAAAACGAATAAAATCAATGAAAAAACGCAAAAAAGAGCTGTAAATAATAATAAAAACAATAGAAAACATAATAGAAATGCATAATAGCGTCTAAATTACAGTTTTTAGCTGAAAAATTTTGTTGACTTCAATATTCCTTACATTTACAGTTTGTGAAAAACTTGGAAAAATTCATTTTTTGTCAATAATTCTTACTTTTTTGCTTTAATTCATACAAAATATGTTAAATACAGTTGTATTACATGCATTTATGATGAAAAACACCTAAAAAACTACCTAGGAGTGTATTTATAGCGATTTTTGCGATTTTGAAAATACCCCCCCCTATACCCCCCCCCCTGTGAAAAATTTTGGGGATACCCCCCATGTCTTTTCGAAAAATTTTGAACCATACCCCCCTGTCATCGAGGACCCAGAGCATCCCTGATAAAAATCAGCCACATCTAAAAGAATCAAGTATAAATTTGAAAAAATCCAAATAATTTTAAATTAATTATATTTCATTTTATAATATTTTTTTTGTTAATTAACTTTAACCTTGTTGAATTATTATTTTTTATATCTTGAATATTTAAACCAATAAAATTGAAGTAAATTTATAAAATAATTTAATAAAATTAAATCAAATTAACTGAAATTAAAAAGTTTCAATTATTAAACATAATTTCCTTTTCTAAATTATTAAAACAATATAAATATATTAAGAATACTGGAATATTAATTTAAAACATAGTTAAATTGTAAGGACACGTCCGGGTGTGTGTGTAAAGTGTCCTGAGTCGGAAACACTGTGGCGGTCAACTGATGTTTGTGTGGACCGACACTTGTGCATCAAAGTTAAGATTGTTAATCATAACGATCTTAAACTGTATAATCTTAAAAGTGGGGATAAGTGTCCCTTTATTTTAACGCTATTATCCAATTACTAAAAAAATTCAAAAACTGATAGTTAGTGCTAAGAAATACAACTAAAAATAAATGACATAAAAGTTTTAGATACCATTCCTTTAAAAGTGAAAACATTTTTAGTTTGCTTTTTGTGATCTTAATAACCAACCTAATGACCAACCCTTCTCTAACTTGTGTATAATATTAGAAACGTTTCGACATTTCATACCCAATGCCATGAAGTGCTTAACAGTATATCTCTTTCCTTCGGATTTATACTTTTCATATAATTGTCCGATTAAACGTTTAGCCTGGTGTTTCAACTCTTCTATTTTTTAAGAGCTTCAGATTTTAATTTCAGTTCTTCAGACTTTGTTGTTATCGCTCGCATACCCGAGCGTTACTCAATTTTTAAATGTGAAAATAATTACTTATAACACATTAATATATTTTTAGTGAAAAATTTTCTGTAAGTCTGTAAAGAATTGAAAGAATTAATACAAATACCGAACATATCTTATCAGTTAAATATTCAAAGATATAAATTAATTATCTTTATTGGTTTCTATAGAAATAAAATGATTATTTTCGCCATTTTTATTAACTTAATACAAGCAAATTTTATTTTGAAATTATTAAAAATCTAGTAAAACATTTTAACTTTATAAATAATTTTTTTTAAATTGATTAAAATTTCATTATTTCTAAAAGAGTTCAGAATTTTTCATAATTTACCCGAAAATATAGTGAATTGTTGTAAATGTTTTTGTGTCGGAGAATACTTTGCATATTATGTTACAAATGATGACAAAGTTTACGAATTCGTATATGAAGAGCCATATAAGTATAATATTAATAATATAATAATCATTAGTGGAACCAATATATTAATCAATGAATTGTGTGATAAACAAATACAAGAATTTTATTACAAGAATGAATTTTATGTAGATTTTAGGTTTGCTCGAAGTCGCGATAATTTAATATACAGTTGGGGTTGTAATTATCATGGACAACTTGCCAGAAGTGAGAGTGAATTGAATTGTGAGAACCCCGAGAAAATTAGTTACTTCGACGATAAGAATATTATTGATATCTCCTGTGGTTATAATCACTGTTTGGCCCTTTCAAGTGAAGGACTGGTTTATGGATGGGGTAGTAATAGTAATGATCAGTTCAAACCTTTGTCTCAATTTAAGTATAAAAATTATGAACCAGTTTTGATTAATTCTAAGAATGAAAGGTTTAAATATATTTATTGTTATAAAAACAATTCAGGTTTAGTTACATTCGATGGTTTTCTACATATTTTAGGCAAAAATTCTCAGAAAATAAATTTAAATAATTATGATGTGGCAGTTCCTATTCTTATAGAAAAAACGAATATGAGTTTATCATATGATTCAATAATTAATTCAATTAAAAATATAAACGATGGAATAAATGATATAATTCAAAAGAATGATAGATACTTTATTGAAACTAATAATAATTTATATAAATTACAATTTGAAGGAGAGTTAGTTAAAACAAAATATAGAACTTATTTCGACTTTTGTTTATTCCAGGAACAGTCAACTCATAAAACAATTCATATTAAAAATAATGGAATATTTATCAATAAAATTGATTTTAACCCAAATAACTCTCAAATATTGTTTAATTCACTTAAATGTATTTATAATAATTTCGATGAATTTTTGGCTCAAAATTATAAAGATTTGCAGATTTCAAAGACATTAAAGAGTTTTCAATTAAGAGAAATTTTTTTAAAAAATATTGATTCAAATGTCAAATATTATCATCAAATTGGAAGATATGGTTCAGGTGAATACTCCGCCTTATTTGTTATGAACGATAACAAAGTGTACGGATTTGGTTATAATGAATGGGGATGTTTGGGTTTGGGTCACAACAAAAGTGTCAATGAATATACTTTAATCGAGGAATTATGCGATCAAAATATTGAAGAGTTTTTCAATGGAGAGTTTTGTATGTTTGGAAGGACTAATAAAAATGAAATCTGGGGATGGGGTATGAATATGAATGGACAATTAGCAAGAAGATTTTCGAAATTCGATGAATATTTTAAACCAGAAAAAATTCATTTCTTCGATAATAAAAATATAATAATGATTAAAATAATGAGTTTTACACATCGTTTTGCACTTTCATGTGATGGCGATGTCTATGGATGGGGTTATAATGATTTTGGACAAATAGGATGTGAAAAATTATATATAACAGAACCTGTTAAGTTAGAATTTGGATTGGCATCAAACGATGTTAAAATTGAATTTATTTGTTCTTGTGATCGCTTCGCTTCAATCGCAGTTTCAAGTAAAGGAAATGTTTTTATTTGGGGAGAAATTGAAGAAAATAGAAGAGAATTGAAACCAAAAATAACTGAATTGGAAAATATACGTAAAATATATTTCATGAAAAAATGGATATTCGTTTACTTAACAAAACAAGGAGAGTTTTATTTTTATGATTTAAAAAGTAAAAATAATAAATTAATCTTAGAAAATGTAAGCGATTTACTTCCAGATTTTAATTTGAGTAATTTTAATAAATTTGAAGATAATGATAGAATGTTCTTTTATGTTAAGCAGGATAAATATATTTTTAAATTTTTTCATAAAGATTATTTTGATTATAAATTATCAAAAATCAATTATTCAAATATATTCGAATATAATCTCTATGAATACCAAAGAATCGATGAAACAATTATTATAACAACTGATGGATATCTCAAGAATTATAAAATAAAAGTCAATGAAAATTATTCACAAAATTCAAACGAAAAACTTTTGGTAAAATACAGCGAAAATATTTTCGATAAAAAATATGAAAAACTATTTGAAACCCCAGAGGTAATTGGAAAGGGAGGGTTCGGACAAGTATTCAAAGTAAATGATATAACAAACAATAATTTATATGCAATAAAAAGGATCGAAATCACAGGTATAATAATAAAAGAATTTTTTATGATATGTATTGAATGTTTTCATATTTAGGTGATTTAAAAGAGACGTTTAGGGAAATATCAATTTTATCAAAACTAAGTGACACTTATGTCGTAAGATATGTCAATTCGTGGACTGAAGGATATTTTATAGCAAATACTTTTGTGACATTTCTTTACATTCAAATGGAATTCTGTTCACAAAATTTACTGAAATTAATGAACTCAATAAATAGTTTAGACATAAAATGCACAACAATTCAATACTATATTCGGATCAAACTCTTAGTTGAATTGATTAAATGTCTCAATCATTTGCACACTTCAACCCCTCCTATCCTTCACAGAGATCTTAAACCAGAAAATATTTTAGTGAGCGATGGAAGAAATGGCAGATTAATAAAGTTATGTGACTTTGGATTATCTAAACTTTTAGAAAACAGTAAAAATACCAAGGGTGTTGGAACATTATCGTATATGGCTCCTGAAGTAAAAGAAGATGACCCTGATGATCCTTCTTCAAAGGATTCTTTTTATAATGAAAAATGTGATATTTATAGTCTGGGAGTTATCGCAAAACAACTCTTTGATATAAAATTATCGGTTAAAAGATTAAAACGAATTGACATTTTGTAAGTTCTATAAAAATAATACTATAATAGTATAATATTAACTTATTTTATCTCTTTAAAGAAAAGAATATTCATTAATATTTCCTAAATGTAATCATGAAGAATATTTAATTAAATATTTCAAGATAATTTTGAAAATGCTTTCAAAAATACCTGAAGAGAGACCTAATTGTGAAGAATTGATAAATATTATCGAAGAATATAATTCAAATGTCATTTTGAATTTTCAAAATTATTTGGATTTTTTAAATGATCTTGCAATTCCAAAATTTCTGAAAAGTTACCTCGATCACAAGATGAAACTAGATGAAATAAGGAATAAATTTAGTGGAAGTTGTGCTAAAAATGACAACCAATTAAACACTATTTAAAATAAAAACAAATTTATATTTGTGTTAATTTGATAAAACTGTAACTTTTATATAATGTTTAAAAATATTTAATTTATTTTTTTAAGTGAAGATATTTTCAGTATTTATATTTTCCTAGTTTTAATTCAATTATTTTGTAAATAACTTTTATATAAAATATCTCAATAAATTTTTCTTTTAATCAGAATTATCAAGGGGCTATTCTTAATTTTAATTGTATTATTGCCTCATTGGAATCTCGATCCTTAAAGGCTCTTGTTTCAAGTTATTGTCAGCACAAAAGACAGTCTGGTCTGAAGCAAATTCAACAAAAATTTGTTGAATTTTTGTTTTAATTTTAATTGTCTTATATTGTGTTATAAAGACGAATTGATTTAAACAATAGTAAATTACAATAAATAAGTCAATAATTATTGCATTCCTTTCCCTTTATTTCTTCTCAAATGATATTAAATACATTAAATGTTTATTATATTTTAATAAAAACATTTTAAACAAATTCTGAAATGGTTTATCTCATCACTTTATTTATATCAATTGAAATGAATTCAGTTTTTAATAATCAAAGATAAGAAAAAGTTAATTAGGAAATGAAAAAATTTAGCAAAAATTTTTTTTAGAAAATTATATTTAATTAATTTGAAAACAAATAAAACTATTTTATCACTTATTTATAGAGTATTTATTATATTGTGTTTATTTGGTAAAACTGTAACTTTTAAATAATGTTTGAAAATATTAAATATTAATAATATATTTGTGAAAAAGGTAAAAGTTTTGGCCGATAAAAAAGTTTTTTTATATAAAGAAAATTGTATTGATTTAAATCTATTGAAATGAATTCAGTTTTTAATTAAATGTTTAAAAGTTATTAAATTTTATATCAACTTTAATGAAATAAATAAATTTTAAATACAATATCAGATCTTTTTTAAATTAAAAATATTCTTAAAAATTTATAGAAAGATGTCTCACAGTTCTGATAACGAATTAATTCATTTAATCCTTTATTTCTTTATTTTGTGTTTTGTTTTGAAAACCTTTTAAATGTCATTAAATGTCATAAATTGTAAACAAAAACATTTCTGTCAAAACCTTTTGTTTTATTTACAATAAATAACAATTATTAAGTTAACTTGTTTATCGATTAAATCTAATAAATTTTTTGAGAGTTTTTTCTGAAAAAATCAAATGAATTGACAAAAAATTAACTAAAGTCTTATCATAAAATCATAATTAATATAGTTTTTCGATTAAATTTTCAATCGAGAGGTCAGGAATAGGTTTTTCGACATCTGTTTATTGAATGACAATTGGAAGAATGGGATGAAAGATATGTCGAGAACTGATTGTAAGTTATAAATAAAGTGTTGCCTTACATTTGATTTAAAATTAATTGTTTTTATTGATTATAGACTGGACTCAGAGTCAGAGTCGGAACAGACGTCAGACAAAATTTTGCCACAAATGAAAGCACTCGTATTAATATTTATAACCTTCCATTGTATGCCTTTCTGAGGATCCGTTCGTCTGTAAAATATTTAAAATTAATGTCTGTTTTGTAATGAATTGATTAAAAAATACCCAAATTTTGCGAAATGTGTTATAACACGAATAGCTCTTTGAGAAACTGTCCGTTCATTTAATGAATCCGAAGAAGAGTTAGTCCTTAAGGGAGAGCCAATTAAGAAGTAAAGATATATACTTCGATTAGATCCGGGCCACAACTGATAGTATTTAGCGGACCATAAATACTGAGAGACATGACTCCTATCTCTGTCTCCAACCCTTTTTTCGCAAAGAAGAGTGTGGGACAGGTATAGGTCCTTATATAGTCACTTAACTTAGTCAGTTAATCAGAGCCACAGTTAATATGATTATTTTAATCAAATTTTGATATAAATTATATTAAAAAGTCGTATAAATTACGACTCAAATAGATTTTGAAAAATTCTATTCGATATAATTTTATAAACTCTTTTTAAAAAGTTTTTTCATATTCAATTTAAAAATCTACAAGTATCTTAATAATCAAAAGGATATAACCAAAGATAAGAATAAATTAAGGAATGAAAAAAATTAGAATAAATTTGAATTCTTTTTAAAAAATAATAATAAATTTATTTGAAAACAAATAAAACTATTTTATAACTTATTAATAGATTAAATATTATTTTCTGTTTATTTGTTAAAACTGTAACTTTTAAATGAAGTCCGAAAGAGTTAAATATATTTGTGAAAACGGTAATAGTCTGGGAAAAATAAAACGTAATTTTTTTTAAATAAAAAGAAAATAGTGTTCAATTAATTAATTTTTAAAAAGATTTATTTATATACATTTTAATTTTATTTCAAGGGAAAATGTTTAATTAATTATAATTTCAATGTTTTCCTTTAAATTACATTCCGGGCAATTCTGAGCCGAAGAATAGAGGGCTCCGGCGGCTAGTATTCCACTGAAAGCCATGGCGTGAATATCAGAATTGTTTGAAAACCACTTATTCTTTACTTATGTTCACATCTTTTGACAAATAGTGGGTGAAGTTTAGACTCGAGTCCAACACTTTTTTTACAACACTTATTATTAGGCGCGCAATCGATCTATTGTTTTGTAATTTTATTAGAAAATCCCATATTGAGATTACCAAGGTAATTATAATAAGGAAAACAAACATCAGTTTTTCATTATTAAAAAATTAAAAATTGTAAATGAATGACATTTTTTGAAATAAATTTAACGTTAAAAATAGATAATTATTAAATAACAAAATGATCTTGTTATATTAAATGATTAAATTTTTCATAAACAATTGTGGTTATTAAAGAGAAAAATATTAATTGATTTCAATGAAAACATGACCAAGGTAATATTATTTTATATCAATTTTCAATGAATAAATAAATGAACATGTTTATATAATAAAATAAAATAATGTCCTTAATTAATAAAATATGAATTATTAATATAAATTTACTTTTATTATTCACTAGAATAAAACTTTATTAAAGAAAAATTAATTACATTTAGAGCTGTAAATATGAAAATAAATTACAGTTTAGTTTTACTCCAAATTTTTGAGAACTTAAAGACTGTAATAAAGAACTCATTTGTTGTTAAATAATACTTGTCAGCGATGGCCACGTAAAAACTTAAAGATTACAGTCTTATAATTTTACCAAAATTTGTATACTTAAAAATTTACTT
>JAQIXI010001413.1:0-13858 GCA_034700165.1 Galumnidae sp. Gr-Ori-00277 | reverse complement strand
GGAATAAGATTGCCATATAGAATTTAACCATGGTATTCATTTTATCAAATTCCATGAGCCTTTCCGAAATGTTACCTGGTTAAACCTCTTCAAACTGAACACTGTTGGGACGAACAATCTTGTTCAGTTTAGGGAGTTGTTCAATTACAATAATTTAAAGTAAATTAAAGTAATTTAATACAAAAATTAGTTTTTAAAAAAATATTCAGTGATTTTCGTTGGAATTTTACATTTTCTAATCTTCAGTTCAGACAATGAATTCTTTAATTTATTTAAATGTAAAAACATTTTTGATGTTTCTTTAATAACCCCTTAATAATTAGTTGAATATTAAAACTTTTACCAGGGATGGCAAATGACTTCGATTTCCAGGGGGGGGGGTATTTGGAAAAATACCCCACCCTGGAGGCCAAAAACCTCGACAGACCTAGTGCTTGTCCATAGACATAATGTTAAGGTTTTCAAAATCCCAGGGGGGATTTTGGCGATTTTTCGCTCCAGGGGGGTATACGGGTAATGCCCCCTATTTGCCATCATTGCTTTTACCCTTACTTTACGTTGTATCATGATCAACTCTTTATCAAAAGAAAAAATCACTGACCATTGGATATCATTAACGTATATAAAGTTAAAAGCTTTGAATATACCATTCAATAAAAATGAAATTCTAATTTTCAACATTATTTCTGGGTACATTTCTTATTTGCTTAAATGTTCAAGCGCAATTTTTGAAAACAATTATCCTAAATTAGAACTTATTTTACATTAAAGTACTTTTATTTAAATATTTATTTAAAAGTTTATAAATTGAAATAATTGATGAAATGGTCTTTATTTTTGAGGTATTGTGTCGTTGGATTCTAAGCGTTAAGAAAAATTATCGTCCGGTAAATCATTTACTAATTTTAAAGAATTAATAATAATTTTATTTCATTTTACCATAATTTTAGGTCAAATATCATAATTGGAGACACGCTTTGAATGTGACTCAAGCGATGTTCGCTATTCTTACGGTTAATATCTCTTTGTTGTTGTTATCCAAAGAATCATTGCCAATGATATATTGCATCTTGGCTATTTAATATACTCTTTGTATGCAATATATCTTACAGTAAAATCAACATTTAATAGGATCATCGCAATAACTATTAGGACTAATTGTTTGATCCAAAAACTATTAGGAATATCGTAACAATTATTAGGACTTTTGAATTTTCATTTAGGATTTGACTTAAATCAAAGCAGAACTCAATTTAATATTCAAAATATCCTATTTTTAGTTTCCAATAATTAAGAAATGAAAGTAATAGACCTAAATATTATTGAAAATAGAAAAGAGTAAAACAAGTGGTCAGTAATGAAGTGAGAGAACTAATGATAAAGTATTTAAGTAGTGGTTATGTTTCGTATAAAATATAAAAATGTGTTTCAAATCTACGCCACTCATAAGAAAACAAAACAAATCTTTAATTTATAATTATTTAGTTTCTTATATTTCAAATAAATTATTAAAATAAAAGCATTTCATATCAATTCCTAAATAAAAATTCAAAAGTCCTAATAGTTATTGCAATAATCCTATTAAATGTTGATTTTACTGTAAATAAAAAAATCGGAAAATCAATTTCAATGTTTCCAATGAATATTTCGATGAATTTTGTATTCCTAACAATAGAGAGGAAATTTGATTGAACTCATGACTGCAAATGATGTGTTGGGTCTTATAGTGGCGTCTCTTTGCCATGACCTAGATCACAGGGGCACAAATAATTCATTTCAAACTAAGTAAGTCAATTGTTTTTATAATAAAAATTATTAAAAATAAATTTTGAACAATTTAAAGAAACTTGGTACAATTTGCCAGTCAAAGTTAAAATATTTAATTTATATTTGTATTATTGAAGGGTTGGATCAGCTCTGGCCACACTCTATGGGACGAGTATTATGGAAAACCATCACTTCAATCACTGCATTCTTATTCTTAATACTGAAGTAATTCATTAATTTTGTGAATTCAATGATTTAAATGAATGTATATTTTGCCCAAAAAAAGGGGAATAATATTTTCCAATCGCTATCACCAGAAGATTATAGAGAAGTCATACATATAATCGAGTGTTGTATTCTGTCAACAGACCTTGATCAGTATTTTCAGTAAGTTGTTTGCCCTTTGAAATCATTTCAGTTTACTCTTTAAAATAAAAGGAAAAAGAATTTATTCGAAGAATTAGTTAATTCTGGAGAAAATCAATGGAAAGAATCGAATAAAAAGGATTTATTGAGAGGTGTTTTGATGACTGCCTGTGATATTAGCGCTACTTTTAAGCCGTGGCCAACACAGAAAAGAGTGGCTGAAATGGTAGCTAGTGAATTTTTTGAACAGGGTGATCTTGAAAGAAAAAAATTTAATGAAATGCCGAGCGCTCTAATGGACAGAACTCGAAAAAACGAATTACCGTCGCTGTAAGTCTTTCCCATTTAATTTCAATTAATTACTGATAAATTTAACAGTCAGGTCACTTTCTTCGATTTGATCTGTCTTCCAATTTACAAGGTAATTTTGCAATTTTTAAAACTCAGATTACCATTAATCAATTTCCTTAAATCTGTATATAATTGACAGGTTCTGAGTCATAGTTTTCCCTCTCTGTCAGCCCTTTATAGCGGATGTTTGAATAATAGACACAAATGGAAACAATTGTCGGAAAATAATTCCAATTTTGAATAAAATCGCAATTTTTTTGTTTGAATTTATAAAAGCCGTGATATTAGTCTATAAAATACGTGTTTCGGTTTATAACACATTCATTGAAATTAATTATTTTCATTTCGATATTTAAATGGTTGACAAAGAGATCAGAAATAAATTGCCAAGGTTATACTAAAACTAAAGAAAATGTTAATCAAAACTATTACCCTTCATTTGTAACACTTTCACTAAGACACTAATTGTCCTAGCTTCTTATTACTCTGAATTGTGTTTGTATTGCTACCATCCAATCAAAATGAACCTAATCATTGTGACTTGCTCAATTGTCTGTTAACAAATGAAAAATATATAGAATTGTTATTAAGTTATTTATTAAAATGTAAACCACTTTATGTTAAAAAAGAACTTAAAATTAGTCTATTTTTTGATTTATTACAAAAAGTCTGCAATTTTTAAAAATAAATAAACAAATTTTAGCTCAAAATCAGATCATTTAAGAGGTTTGGGCACAACCATAACCTCCTCCTCCAGGAGTTCTCAGGTGAAAGACATCGCCGGCATTCACTTCAATAGAGTTTTTAGAGCCTAAATCTACGGAACGACCGCTTTTAAAGCGGAGAATATTTTTTCCTCTTTTTGCAGATTCGCCGCCTATTAATAGATTAGTTAAGATTAGCATTAATTCAATTTTTGTGTCAAACCATTCATTCCGAAGGGAGAGAAGACCCGTCTTTCAGTCAAAACAGAAAGAATTAGATTTTTTCGAAACAAAAGTTCACGAATGACTCCATTGCCTCCAATGAATTTTCCGTTTCCTCCCGACCCGGGATTCAAAGTGAACTTTTGAACGATAACTGGATAACGCTTTTCAATGATTTCTATGTCTGTAATTCTGGTATTAGTCATATGCGTGTGAACACCACTTCTTCCGTGAGAGGTGGAAGTGGCACCTTTTCAAGTATATATTAATTATACTTTAATAGAGCTAGAGTGAAGTACCTGCACCACCGGCAACCGTTTCATAATATCCATGAGTGTCGTCACCAAAAGTAATATTATTCATACATCCCTGCGATGCGGCACAAACTTTAAAAGCTTTAAGAATAACGTCTGTAACCCTTTGAGAAGTCAAAACATTTCCGCCGACAACCGCCGCGTCCTCTGATGGCGATAGTATAGTATTGTCGGGAATTATCACTTTAATAGGAGTAAGACATCCCTGGTTTAAAGGCATATCATGACCCACAAGACATCGTAAACAATAGATAATTGCCGAAAGGGTCACAGCTTTGGGAGCGTTGCAATTGCCATATACTTCTTCTTCCGTTCCGGTGAAGTCAAAAATAGCAGTTCCGTTGTTTTCGTTGATATCAATTGTCAGTTGAATTTTAGTGCCGCCGTCCATATAATCGGTTGCCGATAGTCTGCGACCAATAGATTTTGCGGTATTCTTAAGCATTTCTCTTACGGCCAAATCAGCGTTACTTTGAATGTATTGCATATATGCCTGAACCACATCTAAACCGTAATAATCTATGAGTTGAGTCACAAGAGTTATTCCTTTCTGGTTGGCGGCCACCTGTGCTCTTAAATCACTTAAATTATCGCTTAGAGTTCTGGTGCCACTACATCCTCGATGTTTTGAGGGGGAGTTTAACAACTCTGTGACCGCTTCTTCTTGAAAAACACCCCCCTCTACTAATTTTAAAGATTTAATGGCCGCCCCCTCTTCCCATAAAGTCGTTGAAAAGGCAGGCATTGATCCTAATTTTTAAAATATTTTCAATAATTAAAAAATATATTTTTAACGATATATACCGGGTGTGAGACCTCCGATGTCTGCGTGATGTCCACGATTTGCCACAAAGAAAATGGGAGTTCTTTGCTCTGAATAGAAAACTGGAGTAATGACTGTTAAGTCCGGTAAATGACTTCCTAAACACATTAAAAACAAGTAAAATACCAAATAAAGTCAGTATTAATGAATTACCGCCGGCTGTCGGATGATTAGTAAGGATTACATCGCCGGCACTTAAATTACTGTTTAAGTATTCTAATTGATATTCTACTGCTTTGCCCATTGATCCTAAATGTACCGGAATATGAGGAGCATTAGATACAAGACCTCCATTTGGACCAAAAAGAGCACAGGAAAAGTCGAGTCTTTCTTTTATATTTGTTGAAATGGATGTTCGTTGAAGGACTCGACCCATTTGTTCAGCGATACTCATAAATCTGTGGGAAAATATTGATAATTGAATGGCATCTAAATTAGTGCCGATCTTTTTAGTGCCACTTTTGTCAACTTCTATAACTATGTTTCCCCTCTCAGTTATAATAGCTCTACACTTAGGCTCAACTAAAACTGTAAAGTTTGGGTCAATTATTATTGCGGGCCCTCCGATTTCGTGTCCAAAACCCAAATTCTTCATTAAAAAGACAGGAGTTTCTAAATGACCGCAACCGTCAAAATAACAATTGACCTTTTCTTCCATTTCAGGAGTTGTTTCGATTCTATCATTAATTTGTTCTAAATTTTTAAATTCATTGAAAGAACCGACGCCTCGAACTCTTATGTCATCGACAAGAATATTACGTTCGGGTATTGTGAATCCAAACTGTGTCCGATAGTATTCCTGAAATGATTGCTTAAAGTTGTTTTCAGTGCAGAAATTTTTTGAATTTTTAGTCAGAGATTGTGTTCGAGTCATTAGTGGAAAATCTGTTTTTTCGTATCTCATATTTAAATAAATGTCTGCTCTTATGTCCGAATCACTGAAACCTTGTTTTTTCAATTCAGAGACACATCTGTCGATCAATTGTCTAATTCTTTCGTCGATTTGTGTAAAGTATTTATTATTATAATAGAAATTTGTTGGAATAGTTTCCTCGTGGACCACATCAGCCAAAGCCATGCCATAGGCCGACAAATTACCCGCATATTTATGAACGAATACTTTTGACATCCCAAGTGAGCGCGCGATAGAACAGGAGTGTTGTCCCCCTTTATTACAATCAAATAAAATAATTCAGATTATTCTCTATTATTTAACCAATTGACTGATTGAATGGTTGAGTGATGACTGACCTGCACCACCAAAACAGGCTAAGATATGATTTGATGTGTCGTAACCTTTCCCCTGAGTAATTGCTCGAATGGGTCGACACATCGCCTCATTAGCCACTCGAATGAAACCCATCGCTACCTCTTCTATTGAAAGAATCTTTTTATCGTAAGAATTGGAATTTTGTATGAATTCATTGATTTTTTCTGTCAAACGATGAAATGCATTAATAGTCGATTCTTTATCTAAGGGCTGATCTTTATTTGGACCAAAAATTTTAGGGAAATATTCGGGAATTATTCGCCCTAAACATAGATTGGCGTCCGTTACAGTTAGGAAACCATTATTTCTATAGCAAACGGGTCCGGGATATGCAGACGCACTTTCAGGACCCACAACGAAAAGACCAGACTTTAAGGGAAAATCAATAAAATTGATGGAAAAAATATAAAATATACTCTAAAATATAGTTTAGAACCGCCGCCGGCGGCCACCGTCTGAATGTCTATAATTATAGATAATCGAAAAACAATTAGGAATTAATGAATTATTATATAAGTATTACCCAATTGAGGCGTTTGTATAGTAATTCCAGCGGTAGTCGTTTCAAAGGTGTGTTCAAAACTTTCACTAAAACGGCTGACATCTGTAGAGGTGCCGCCCATATCGAAACCGATTATTGGTGTGCCGTCATTCAAGTCTAATCGAGTTGTGTATGAATAGCCGACAACCCCTCCCGCGGGACCACTCAATATAGAACGACATCCGCTAAATTTATGAACGGGTGTCAGCCCTCCATCCGATTGCATGAAAAGAATTTTTAGATTATTTAAACCCTCTTTAAAACCCGAAGCGAATCCTTTTATGTATCGCTGAATATGAGGAGTCAAATATGCGTCCGCACAAGAGGTCTGTCCTTTAAATAAATATTTTGAAGGTTTTACCAAAAGGAAGATTCAATACCTCTCGAAACGATTTTAATCATTTGCATTACATGTGATGATAGAGATATTTGAGTGAATCCGATCTCTTTGGCTACTCTTTCAACTATTTCTTCGTGTTTTGGAAACGTATAGGAATGGAGTAGCGCTACGGCCAGACTTCTGATGCCTTTATCGAAAACAATTTGCAGGTCTTGTTTTAGTTTTTGAGTATCAATTGTTTGCCATATTTCTAAGCGGTCACCAGTAATACCAGTGACCACTTGACAGTCCAAATGACTATTAATTTCACATAAATCTTGTTTGAGAACAACTCTTTCTTCGACTTCAATCACTTCTTTATATAGAATTTGTGGGCTCTTTATATTCAGTTCAAAGATATCACTTCGCGATTGATTTCCAATTTCAAGAATATCAGCGAAACCTTTGGTCACAACCAAAGCCATGGGTTCTCCTTTTCTTTCGAGTAAAGCATTTGTGGCAACAGTTGTTCCCATTCGTATCCAATCTATAAGACGAGAGTCAATCCCCGAGTTTTGGTTATTTTCATCGTTTGTTTCCATTGCTATCACTCTTCTGATAGCCTCGAGTGGAGCGTCACTATAATGGTTGGGATCAACACTTAATAACTTCATGACTCGAATCTTCCCATTCGGACAAATGGCAAAAACTATTCCCAATAAAATCATTTAATTAATAATATTTTAAAATACAGTGAATATACATGTATTATATCCAGTTTAATACTTATACCGGTATTATACCTAGATTTTCAAAACCCAAACCACTTGCATAATGTCTAATGTTAACCACTATAATACTTATACGGGTATAATACCTAAAATGTCCTGCAATTACTGAAGTATATAATACTTGTATATTGACTGTAAATAATTTAGTATATAATTCTTTGATTAAATAAAATGAGTTCCAAATATTCCATATATTTTTCATTCAATAATTTCATTATTTTGTGAACATTAAATGCATTTAAATTAATTTTTAAAATGTTTTTAATATATTTAACTCTTTATTTTCACTTAAAATATAAGTAATATTTGAATTCGAATACAATAAAATTGAATAAATTGAGCAAGGTCAGCAAGTAATTCGTTAATTTTTATTTATTGTTCCCAAAAATAAACAAATCTTCAAACAAATGTTATTTTAATTTAAATCAGACTTAAAATATATTAATATTAATAATTTTATTGAAACTAATTTTAAGGTTTAATTAAAAATCAGATAAATTTTAAAATGTTTTGGAATATTTAGTAAAGTGTAGTTACCATCGGTAAAAGTTCCACCTCGGTCAATCGCAAATCGGAACATTTTATTAAATTTAATGATTTAAAGGAAAAATAATTAATAATTGAATTACAATAAAAACGATACGAAATATGAGAACTGATTTAGAAGTGAAGACAATTTGTCTCAATTTATTTGCAAATTTCAAAGAATCAAAACTTTTGTGGAAACGAAGTAAACAAACATTGTTTATGTTAACCATATGATAGTGTTATCATATGTGGAACAGTAATCTTGCAAATACTGTCCCCTTCACTACCCCTTCACTCCTCGACAAATTGCCTCAAAAAGAGTCTCTGTATTGTCTCCACTGAGAGTTCACTCTTTGGTTTGCTTTAAATAAATAAAGACTTTTAAATATCTTTTAAAATACAATCTTTAAGTAATTTATCGTAAATTTTAATAAATAATAACAAAATTTAAGTGAAATTCACAAATGAAAGCATTTTTTTCTGTTGAAAAACTGACAGAAACTGAATATTTTAGTAAATAAATGCTAAATTTGAAGGTATTTCTTTAAAACACATGTTTTTATCCAAACATTTAATTAATTTAACAAAAAGTAGTTTTAAATCAAATTATCGCCAAATTTTGCTCCGAAAAAGTGATAATTTTAGGTATGATTTGACAGAACTTTAATTTAAGAAAAAATTAATTTTAATGATTTTCAGAGAAATTCTTAATTTGAAATCATTTAAAGGAATGAATACTCGTTTAAAAGTCAATGAATTGAATTTCAATTCAATTGATAAAAGCTATGAAAACATAATTAAATCGACGGGAGATAAGAGAGACTATAAAGCATTCATATTAGACAACGGACTCAAAGTATTACTAATTAGTGATCCCGAAACTGATAAAAGTGCCGCAGCTCTCGATGTCAATGTCGGCTATATGTGTGATCCCCGAGAGGTGCAGGGATTGGCCCATTTCCTCGAACATATGCTCTTTTTGGGCACTAAAAAGGTTTAGAAGTTTTGTCTATTTGTGGACACTTTTATATCCATTGTATACCTGAATAGTATCCGGAAGAGAATGACTACAGTAAATATCTATCGCGAAACGGGGGGACATCCAATGCCTTCACGAGTGGGACTCACACTAACTTTTATTTCGATGTTTCGCCTAATTATTTGAGCGGCGCTTTGGACAGGTTTTGACACATTTTCATATGTTTGACACTTAAGTTGACTTTCGATCATTTGTTTAATAGATTTTCCCAATTCTTTATTGAACCGCTTTTGACTGAAAGCGCAACCGATCGCGAAATAAATGCCGTCAACTCTGAACACGAGAGGAATATCAATGACGACGGATGGAGACTATCACAGCTTGAAAAGTCTCTGTCGGATCCCATACATGATTACAATAAATTTGGAACAGGTCCTCATTGCCATCACTTTAGATCAATTTATTCATTTGATTTACAATTTAAGGAAATATCGTTACACTTAAAGAAAAGCCATTTGAAGAGGGAATTGATGTGAGACAGGCTTTACTTGATTTTCATAAAAAGTGGTACTCCGCTAATATTATGTCTTTAGTTATATTAGGAAAAGGTTTTCCATTTCATAAAATAAGAAAAGAATGAGTTCTAATTATCATTCCCTTTGCAGAAACATTAGAAGAATTGATGGAAATGTCAATTCCTTTGTTTACAGACATTAAAAATAAAAGTGTGGAAACACCTGAATGGTTGACACATCCTTTTACTGCTGATTATCTTCAAAAATGTGCATCAATTGTTCCAATAAGAGACTCAAGAAGTTTGAGTCTATCGTTTCCGATCCCAGACTTAGTTCGTTACTACAAATCACAGGTACAGAACAACAGCAAAATAAGAATTTAATCTATTTTGGATTGAAAGCCGGGTCATTATATCGCACATTTGATTGGACACGAAGGACCGGGTAGTTTATTATCTGAATTAAAATCACGCGGACTCTGTACTGTTCTCAATGCTTACGATAGAAGAGGGGCTAAAGGTTTTGGTTTTTTCAATGTTGGCGTCGATTTAACCCCTGAAGGCATTGAAAGAACAGATGAAATCATTACTCTTATCTTTCAATACATAAATTTGCTTAAAGTAAGTCAACTATAAATTAATGAATTATAAACTTTTAATCGGAAACAATTTGAATAGAAAGAGGAACCAAAACAATGGATATATGAGGAGGAAAAACGTATTAAACAAATAAAATTTCAATTTAAAGATAAGGAGCGACCGATTAATTACGTTCGAGACTTGGCTTCAGTTCTTCACGTAATGAATGAAATTCAAAAGAATAGTTTAATTTTAAATGAATTGTTTAGGATTTCCCATTGAATGAGTCTTTGAGTGCCGGATATCTTTTAGAAGAGTTTAGACCGGATCTGATCACTGAAGTGTTGGATTTAATGACTCCAAATAGAGTGCGAGTGGCGGTCGTCGGCAAAAAATTTACTGGAAATACAGATTCAATAGAGAAATGGTACGGAACTCACTATAAGGTTGAAGACATACCAAAGGAAAAGATTGATCTGTGGTCTAATTGTGGGCTCAATGAGAAAAGTCTTAAACTGCCCCCGATTAATGACTTCATTCCTTCGAACCTAAATTTGACGAAAAGAGAAGAACACATTGAAAAATGTCCTCAAATGATAAGAAATACTGACTTTTCACGGGTTTGGTATTTACAGGACAACCAATATTTAAAACCCAAAGTATATTATGGCTTCGAATTGACCAAGTAAATATATCTATTTTAATCAAGTGAGTCAAAAGTCAATAAATATCTTGTTGTCCAGTCCATTGGCATATGCGGACCCCTTTCACACAAACGCTACCTATTTGTTTACTCGACTCTTCCGCGACAGCATTAATGAGTATTCATATGCGGCAGAATTAGCAGGAATCTTTTTCTCATTTTCTAGTACTAGTAGTGGACTCATTGTAAGTATTAATGTTTTACGCAATTATTTTGCTTCAAATCTTTTAGTTTAATCTAGATAATATTAACTTTGTATTCTAGCTAGAAATGGGCGGATATAACGATAAACTGAATATTCTGTTGACTAAAATTCTTCAAAAAATGATTGATTTTAAAATTGATTCGAAAAGATTTGAAGTAATCAAAGAAATTTATATCCGCGGACTTAAGAATTATCCGAGTCGTCCCCTTCACGGTATGTCTCTATACATTTGTTTCCAAATATTGACTTTTATTCAAAAGAATTGTTAAAATATTACACATCTTTGATAACTGCTGAACATCACTGGTCTTATGAAGAATTATTAGAAACAGCACCTGAAGTAACAGTTGACAACTTATCGCAATTCATTCCTAAACTATTGTCTCGATTTCATATCGAAGCTCTAATTCACGGAAATATTGAGAGGAGTGAAGCCCTCAATGTTTGTGATTTAGTTCAAAATCAATTTACAAACAGTTATCTGAAGACTCGTCCCATATCTCTATCTCAACACTTCCGAAATCGTGAAATACAATTAGTGAACGGTTCAGACTTTGCCTTTGAAACAACAAATGCCATCCATCAAACCAAAGCCATTCAAATCTATCTTCAGATCGGAGTTCAGGAAACAGTTATAAATTCGTATTTAGAATTAATTAATCAGTTGTTATGCGAACCATTTTTTAATATTTTGCGAACTAAAGAACAGTTGGGATATTTGACATTTAGTAGTTTGAGACGAAGCAATGGAGTGCAGGGTTTGTATCCCATATTTATCCTTATTTATATCCCAAAATTAGACTTTTGAACTCTTTTTTATTTTTTGAATTAGGAATGATTTTCTTAATTCAATCGGATTACAGCCCCTCTTATTTGAATGAAAGAATTGAAGCATTTATTAATTGGGCTGAAGTGAGTCTTAGTATTGTCTCAATAATTACATTAATTATTGGATTTTATTAGCAATACATCAAAGATATGAAAGACGAAGAATTTGAGGCCGAAAAACAGTCACTGATTACAAATAAACTCGAAAAACCTAAACAACTGATGGCTTTTTCAAAGAAACTCTGGAGTGAAATAGAATGCAAACAATATAACTTCAATAGAGATCAGATTGAAGTCAATGCTATCAAAGAATTAACGAAATCAGATATAATTTCTTTCTTTCAGGTAATTCACTATCAAATAAATTCTCCTTTTATTTTAAATCTGATTTTCTACAGAAATATCTTAAATATGAATCTCCGAATCGAAAGAAATTAACGGTCAATATATTAAGTGCTAATTCACCCAATAAAACTGAGCCAGTTCAAGAAAAAGAAGAACTATTGCCTTCACCCAAATTAAAGGTTAGTTTTGAAAAGAAATGTTCGCTATTTCTTGATTAATGACATTTGAGTTAACCTACAATTGTTTTTAAGGAATCGAAACCTATCGAAAACATTCGGCATTTTAAGAATATCTCAGCCCTCTATCCATTGCCGGACCCAATGATAGACATCTATAAAATAGAAAATCCGAAATTATAGCGTAAATAATGTAAAAGTATTTATTTAACATAAAATAAAACTTGAATTTAATTTTCGTTTTCATAAAAATTTCAATAACTGACAATCGGTTAAGTCTCTTGACTTTCGAGGGGTTGTGTTGGCGGTTGTGTTGTCTGTTGTGTTTTGTCCTCATTATAATTCAAAACTTTACGTTTACTTTGTCTGATAAACTGCTTTTGACGTAAAAATATTTTTAGCGCTCCTTTAGTTGCAATGAATGTGAGTCCGCCCTTAAAACAAATCAAATATTATATAAAAGTCTTCTAATGACTTGAGTTGAAGACAAACCAAAATTGTTTTGTGCAAATTAGAGGCTATTCTATCATAAAGACATCGACCAACTATTGTCGCTGCAGTCGGCAAAAGAAGAGCCCCACAGAAGAGACGACAAATGGAAATGGGATCCGAGAGATTATCACTGGAATAGAGATTCTTTTCTGCGCTCTCTCTTCCTTCTTCGGGAGGGCTTCCAATCAAATAATCTAAAAACGGAATTTTGTGGTGATTTTTAAGCCATAACTTTAAAACTTTGTCTTCCCATCGAATTAGTTTTCCAAGAATTAACATCACAGGAATGGTAGGCAATCCCACCAAAAGCATCAAAGGATCTGCCGATTCCATAGCAGTCTTTCCTTCTTCTTGACCCATAACTTGCATAACAGTGAGAGCACCATAACTAACAGCACTCCAATAGATTGAACCGACAACACACGTAACGGCCAAAAAGGGAGAGGCTAAGGGGAGGTCAACCAAACATTATATTACTTCAAAGAAGTGAACATATATTTAAAAACTGACCGCTTTGTATGAGTCGGTCGAACCACTCCAACGAATACTCAAATCTGCCTACAATTCAATAATGGTTTGAATCAAAATTTGATTATTATTTGATTATCAAATAATAAAAACGAATTAAAGTTATTTTAACTACAATTTAATGAGAGTTCAATAAAAGAGTTCAAACTTTAAAATAATGAAATAAACTCAAAGTGTGAACACTTTTTCACTAAATTTAAGTTCAATTAAAATCTTTGTTCTGTTTGTAAAGCAATTATGGATTTTAGGGAGAATATTCTCCAGGGGTCGGAAAAATAGTCGTTTATAACATGTCATAAAACCTCTATTAAATCAATAGAAAATTAAAAATACTGTGAATTACAGTAAAACTTAATTACAATTTATTGAATTAAATATAATTCAGGGATGGCGAAAGGTCTCGATCCTAGGGGGGGGGGGTGAAATGGTCAAAATGCCCCTCCCTAGAGCAAAAAATCTCGACAGACCTAGTGCTTGTCCATAGACGCTAATGTTAAGGGTTCAAAACTCTAG
>JAQIXI010001412.1:0-13872 GCA_034700165.1 Galumnidae sp. Gr-Ori-00277 | reverse complement strand
TCAATTTTTCAGTTTTTCACACTTTTATTGTAAATTTCATTCAAATATTTTACTCATTGAATGAACACTAATAGGTTCGATTAATAGTTTATTCATTAAACATTACTAATGAACAGTGAGCGTCATCACTAGGGCTAGTCGTTAGGGAAGCGCTGCCAATAGTAAAAGTTGCTAATTTCACAAATATAACAGTACACATATTTTATAGTATGGGCACACAATAAGAATTTATTATAAAACAATACTAAATATTTACAAAACAACATATTTACAAATATAATTTTCTTTTTAATTTTTTACATATAAATTGCACAATATCAAGTTCAATTTCATTCCTAGCATATAATCTTATACAATTAGATAAATTTTTATCAAGATTATATGCTTTTGAATTTTTTCTAAATTTTAACATTCAAAATAATTGTTAATTATTATATGTGCTAGGAAAATAGCTATTAATTAAATAAGCATGTTCTTTAATTTTTACAAAATTACTTGGTAATTTTTTGTAAAAATTAACAAGATCATTTTAATTAAACATAAATTTATATAATTTTAACAATTTAAATTCAGGCTTAAATTCTTCTGGTATATCACTGTTGAATGGATCTTGATAAAAATTAAAATAACCTTTTTTCTTTTTTAAAATCTACAAATTTTTTATTAAATTCTATTTTTGAATTAGCTAAAACATTTTTGATTGCATCTATATCAAATATTTGATCTTGATACTTTTGATGACAAATATTTAAATAGAAAAATTGAGAAAAATCACCTTGTTCAATATTTATAATCCAATTATCAATATTTAAAATAAAATTATCAAGAATATTTACCAAATCAATTATCAATTTATATTTTCCCTTGCATTTTTAAATTTAACTTATTTAATTTAAGTAATAAGTCACCTATAAATGAAAAATTAAAAACCCAAATTGGGCAAGATAATTATTTTATTTTCATTTTCTTTATAATTAAAAAATTTGAAATTAAATTTAGCAAGTTTAAAAATCTTTCATAACATATTGCTTTTGATGACCACCTACTTTCACTATAAAATAATAACCTAGCATATTTAGAATGATTATCATGCAAATATAATCTAAATTCAGTATAGAGTGAACTTTGATTTCTAAAATTAGTTAAAATATTATTAGCTAGATTAATTGTATCACCAAATTTTATTGTTTTGGCCACTAAATTTTCTTGATGTAAAATACAATGAAAATTTTTAATGGAACTTTTACCAAGATAATCTTTAAATAATTTTACCATGCCTGTTTTAATCTTTTCGAAGTCGTGACGAGAGGAAATACTGACGAAGATTGCATCGTCACGCTGATGCAGTATCTCTTCGAATATGCCCTCAACTTTTTGGCTGCCGATATTGCCCCAATGATGGACGCCATAAAGTGGCCTGAAGGTCGCGATTTGACGACGGCTCGCTTCGGGATCGCCATCCGTCACCCAATCGTAGTGGCGAATAAGCGCTACCTCAAGTATTCTGAGGACATTCAAGAGTACTATGAGGACAAGCTTGGCCTCATACGATTGGCCAACATCGACGACGAAGCATCTCTATCGATGCTGACCCACGGAAGCTCGCCCGCATACCGGAACTATTTGGCCTTTTCCTTTGTTACCCGTCCCGTGGAGTGGCTGTAATAATCCCTCCGATTTGAGGCCAAACTTCGCCCACTTCCTGAAAGACCAGGTAAGAATCGAGCCCCGTTAACCGCCGACACCGAAAATCAGAAACTTCTGTCGGGAGGCTGGAGAGACAGCGTTCCATTGGCACCGCGAGTGTCATCACCGCCGGACGAAGCAAAAGAAGAGTTCTTTCCAAAAAAAAATGCCAAAAGTGGTTGTGTGTTGACTTCCACCGCCTTAACGCCATCACACTCCTGGAGAGGGAACAAATTCCACTCATTCGAGATGTTGTGGACCGTTTGCTCGAAAGAATATCTTCTCAACGATCGACATCTGCTGGTGATTCTGGCATGTTTCGCTCTCCCCGGACTCAATAGAGAAATCGGCATTTATCACAGCCGAGGTCACTACGCCGAGTGGCTGGTGACACCGTTTAGGCTCAAAAACAGCCCAATTACCTTTAGACATACCATCTGTTTCGTCTTTAGAAAACTCATCTTAACAACATGGCCATGCACGTTTGCCTTCTTGGGGAAGTCTACAATCGACATCAATACCACCAGTTCCGCCTTCGAAAGAATTTTAGATACCGTTCATTTCAATATAATTTTAATATTATATTACTTTCTTCTAAATTCATTAGAGGTCATCCTATTCCTAAATTTGAAATTTCAATTTAATTGAAAATCATCTTTGAGACAAAAAATCAGATCACTTCTGTAACAATATTTATCGAGAAAAAAGAAGGCAAGAAATATGACTATTCAGTTAATTAAAATGATTAGTTTGTGGAAAGGAAAAAGTAACAAATCCAGAACAATCGAAAGCCGATAAGAAAGTCAATTTCTTCTATATAATAAGGAAAATATGAGCTAACATTTATCTGTAATTTATGGGATTTCACTAAAATTGCTACAATGAGATATATACATACATTAAAAAAATACCAAACAGATACATAACATTAATGATAGCCTAGAAAATTATCAAATCACTTCACACACTTTTAAAATTATAAAAATTTTTCGAACATAATAACTGCTACAAATGCGATCATTAATACAAACGTTACAGCTGCCGTGATAGTGGACCAACTCAATAAACCTGAGGTTTTTACTTGAGTTGAGGGACCCAGTGGTTAAAGGCGTCAATTTAAGCTTAACAGACAAAACTCAGGTGAAAAGTTGAAACAATGGCATTGCGTAATTTCTTTTTGTATTGCAACACCGGTGAATCTCAAAGAAGTGAACTTAAACACGTCCTTCCGTTCTCTTAGCTTTTCGGAAGAACAATTTCGAAGAAGGTGCAGTCAGACTTTGAAACCCAAGTACTGACATCCGTAATTCAACAACAGGAATATTCTACCCTTTTGAGTTTAGAGAAGAGTAGGGGTAACTTTTAAAATAAAGATCATAACACGTAATTTTCGCAACTTCATCGTTTATAGGCGATACAAATAGCACATTTTTCTGACCCAATTAGGGGTTACATCAAATATTTTTTTTTATTGGCCAAATGTTTTTAGTGGATCAATGTGAAAGTCTTGCTGACCGTTATTCTGCTGTTCCTGATAATTACTACTCTGAAGACTTTCATCGCGCGGCCAGATATTACCATTACTTATCTGCGAGGCTGTTTTTCCAAGAGATCGAATGGCTGTATCATTGCTGCGCTAATTGTTGTTTTAATAACTTAGTGGCGGTCCACGCTTGGGAGGTAATAATGTTAAACTAGCTATTGGCTCTAATTGTCATTTAAAGTTTTTTTTCAGATAATCTAATGTTTAATTTCTAGCTTCTCTATTTTATCACAATTGAAAGATTGGATTAACCAAAAAATTAATTAAATCAAATATTTTATTTTTTAATTTAAAGCATTTAGTTTATTAAATAATATCTTAAAACAATATTTTTCAAAATGATTCAAATTAAGCGTTAAAACAAATAAAATTTAAAGGCGAAAATGAGAATCCGAAATAAATTGCTCAGGACATGATATAAAGACCATCTCATTCTCTCAGTGATCATATTCTTGATCCATTTGTTGATGTAAGGATGTTTTTATGAAGACTCAGTGGAAACGGTAGGAAAAGTGTTTTCTTTACCCACTTTTTCATTGAAATCCATTCTGGTTAAAGAACTAATTTCTTCTCTAAATTCGTCGGAAGAACTTTTAATTTTATTTTTAATTCTTAATTTTATTTCATCTTCGAAATCACTAATAAATTGTTGAAACTCATTTCGTAGAATAATAACTAATTCCTGTATTTCTACCCGCCAATGCTCATCTGATTTTTCACAATTAACTTGGTTAACGTTGTAATCCACAAATAGTTCACTGTTTTCTTTTTGAAAGGCTTGGTATTCATTCTTAAGTTCTTCTAACAAATCCTGAAAGTCATATGTAATAGCTTTTGATTTGTTGTTGTTGACATTATCAATGAGATTTGACACTAAAAGAGTATAAAAATTTAAACAATTAATTTTGAGATTTATAAGGGATAGAAAATTGTAAAATGGATTAAATAAATTGTAAAATTGTTTATTCAATTGAGTATTCAGTGGGTTAGGCGTTAGTCTTAAGCTTAATAGGCTAAGCTTATGGAGGTGAGTTCGAGTCTCGGCTGGGACGGAGTTTCATTGGTCCGACTGGTGAAACCGCAGACTTCGAAATCTTTGGAGATCAAGCACTATTTGAAGACTAGTTTGAGAGGCTTTCAGTTGTACACTTAAATAAAACGAATAGTCTATACTGGTGCGACTTTGAAGCATTCGTCGTATACGGAGGAGTAGCCCAACCACTTAAAATACAGTTCGGCATCCCCGGCAGGAATCCTTAGCAACTCATATGTTAAATCGGGCTGCAAATGGTTCCGATAAAAATTAGCAATCCCATAGGCGTTGCGAACTACCAGTAAAAAATAATCAAGCTTTTGTTCAGAAAGACCAAGTGTCTTTCCAGCAATAACTTGATTATAAAATTGCACTCAATTATTTTTCCTTGTTAAGTAATCTTTTATATAACATTTTAAAGGATGAATATAATACTAATTAGAATACGATAATATAATACTATTCAATCAAAGTTATTTATATTTAACTTTACAAAGGAAGGAGAAATGAAGTGAAATAATGGAATAAATTAGTAATATATTAAAATTTAAGTTTAGATTTTGTTTATTGGGTTCGATTTACAACTCAAATATAGAAATACAACAGAAATAAATAAACAAACTTTAAACTTAAACTTCGAAAAATTTTTAATATATTCCATCCCTAAACTAATGTCCAGCTCTAGCAAGTCCCATAGACTCAGTTCTGATATATTCAAAAACTGCACACTGGTGAAGGCAGCAGTTGACTTCCGAAACAAAGTTTTATCTGTTTTTAATAACTACATTCAAAATAATATCGCAGTTTGCGATCAAACATAATTGTAAATTCTTTATAAAGCTTTAAAACTTTGATTTTTTATTACAATTTTTAATATTATGTCGCATCACAACTACTAATCTTTGAATAAATAAATATCTCTTATTTAGAAATTTGTGTAACAACTTTCGGCGATTCAAATGTTTTACACATTTTCAAACCTTTCCCTTCTTTAAAATATTTTATAAAAGTTAATTCCTTCCTTTAATATAATTTTCCTGAACCATTTCATAATTAAAATTATTTGAAATGCAAAAATGCATTTATTTTGTGACAGTCCTATGAGAGACTGTCATAGTATTCTCACCTATGGTTCACAAGCCTTCCCAACTCTGGTTCACATACCACTCAATTACGGTTTATTCCACAGCTGATACATACATCACTTCATACTGACCTTAATATTGAGTACAATCTCACTATATAAGCCTTAACTCTAAACATACTTCGATCATTCGATATCACACACTTGAAGTGATCACATCAATAGTCCTCTACAGAGGCCAGACCTCTATGCCTGAGCCTCCCCTCCATATAACTCTATTTTAGTGTATTCTGTGCAACAATTATTTTTAAATGTATTTTCGTTTCAATTAGACTTTATTAAATTAAAAGTCTTTTACAAATTGTTTCATATTGTGAGGCCCTGACATAAGGACCGCCACAATTTAATAATTCAAATTAATATTAAATAAATTCTTTTAATTAAAAATAAAATTTGAGAGAATTAATAGTAATTGTTTTCATAATAAATATATTTTAAATCACTTTAATTATTGAGCTTTTCATTGGATAAGATATTCGAGTTTAAAGTGTTAGAGTTAGTATGGGTACACTACAAGTTCAAAGTGAAAAGCATATTGTAAAAACTCATAGTAGCCCTCGAAAACAAATAATTTGTATTTGAGGTTTAAAATGATATGTTAGAAGACATCATATTATACATTTGTCTCTAAAGCCCCTATTGATTGACCATAAGATCGGTCTAAGAATCAAATAAGAAAAATATAAAGAACCTGCCAATATTTGCCCACAAGGTACACCCATAGCAAAAGCAACTATATAAGCAACAAAAAAAGCTTAACTTTTTCGCCAACTTAAATTTTTTTATTGATTAATCTTAAAGTTTACCGAAATTAAGCATCAGTTTAATTCATCAATTTATTGGCAAACACAAATTACGCCTGAAAATTCAGTTTGAAATTTTCAATTTCTTAAAAAATATGCTCTATCTCATAAACTGTTGAAGATAGAGCATTCTAAACTTTATTATTCGATTGAGGAGGTGATTTTAAGTTGGAATCGATGTATCATTTATCTCTAGCAGTTACTTTTAATTTCCGACTTTGAAGCCCCCTAGCGGCTAAACCATAACCGTTAGGAATTTTCGGCAATGGCAATTATTGTAGCTCTTGTTGTCCTCTATAAGAATATCTATAAATTTCCCGGATGCACGGTGGGCAAATTTCCCATAGGGGCTGGCGATGTCCTTTAAAATCCCACTAAATTAATAAGACCGTAACAATATTCGAAAACTTCACTATGCATGGTGAAATCGCCCAAACTAATGTTAGAGGTTTACCGGCTAAACTTTCCCTTCCCTTCCCTTCCCTTCCGTTCCGTTCTGTTCCGTTCCGTTCCGTTCCCTTCGCTTCCCTTCCCTTAATCAAGCTTTACTGACCCTTCCCACAAAAATCACACAATGGAAGGGTTTAAAAATTGGAAAAACTTTTTTTTTGAAAACCTTTTAGTTTTATATCAGACCTAAGGATTGAGACAACAGTGGATTCAGTAGTAGTCGACTCATCCGATGAAGAATTAAATTCAGTTCTATAGTTATATGATCAGGTATTTGAAAATAACCTTATTTATTTTTAAGGCATATCATATTAAATTAATACCCTTCCCTGATACCCCCTTGAGTTCGACTAGTTTAGCCATGTATGATATTAATTCTTGCAAATATAGTGGTTATCAAGTTTATATGCGGGGATCGGTTAGTCCACTAAATATGTTTTCAATGACTCTTTTCTCGAATTTTATTATAATATTTTCAACTAAATATTTGGGAAAAAAACAAAATATTTATAATTTATTAATAATTATTTACAGAATAATTTTACATTTATCTAGGTTATTTATTTAAGTTTAACTTTAATTAATTAATATAAATAATTTTGCCATAAAACTCATTAAAGTTTAAACATTATGTTAACAATTGTTAAAAATAACTATTCTAGTTATTTTATACAGTGGGGACCAAAGAGGGGTTTCCAGAATAGTCCATAGAACTTTGAAACCAGAATGTTTATGGACAAGGACTAAGCCTGTATAGGTTTTTATATCTTGGTGATATATTTTGAACAAAACAACCCTTAAAATACATTCCTTTGGCTATCCCTGATTTTACACGTTTTCATAGCTTTTTATTATTACTCATTTCAGCAAATAAATATCTATTTAGATATTCCTTGGTTATTTAAATAATGTAGCGATATATGAGGTGTTATTAACTATTTGTATAGTGGTTACCAACAAATCAGTGATGTTTGGGAAGTGATTTGATATTTGATTTTAAATCGTTTCATATAAGAAAAGTTATGAAAACTATTGTCAAATCAATCATTTGTAATGAAAACACTAAAAAATTGTGGAAAATATTCATACGTTTATGATTTTAATTAAAAAATCAATCATTTGTTTGTCGTTTTGCTAAAAAATTGTTTCTAATTTTAGCGATAAAAACGCAAAACTTTATATTTCTTATAACATCTCTCGAAAGGCCTCACATTCATATAATTTTGTTTTTATTTAATAAATTTTTTACAAATTAATTAAAACCTTACAATTAAAAGCTAATTAATGTAATTTTAGCTTGTTAACAATTATTTTAAACTAAGAGATAGAAGGGAGGGAGAGAGAGAGAGAGAGAGAGAGAGAGAGAGAGAGAGAGAGAGAGAGAGAGAGAGAGAGAAAGTTTAAAATAAATTTAATTTTTACTTTTTATTAGAAGACGTTTCGACCGTCGGGTGAAAAGAAGACCAAATTGCAGGACAAGTGGAGGACAACAAAAAATATGTGGCACTCAATTAAGACTCAAAACTAAAGTGTCTGAAGGGATGGTTGATAGCAGTGTAGTCTTGCCCTGTAATCAGACCACATGGCCTCATAAAGTGACATATCATCAATGATGGACAGCAGATGTGATGTTAGAGTCCATCACTGGCACCAAAGCCTAGTTGGCAACAGAACTATTGCCACACATTTTATATAGTTTTTAATTATTACTCAATATTTGATTACAGTTTTAAAGGTTTTGCTTTTAAAACATTTTTAAGAATTTATCAAAAAGTTTATGAAATACTTATCATTTCATATAAACAGTGATTTGATAATCATTTGTTAAAATATACATTTATTTTCTTTAAAAACATTTTTAATATATTGTATGTTTAGATTTAATAATAATACCATGGTGAGTTTGAAACTCTAATTTTATTATTTATATTCAATTATTTCAAAAATTTATTCATTGCAAAGGTATTGAAAATCGAAAGTAATATAAAATACGTTAAACTGGTTGTTAGTCCGCTATAAACCATTGCATTACTTAAAGGCCATCCTCTCATTAGAACAGCTCTAAAGGCTTGAAGAGGAAGACCTAAGGGCCCGATTTGTGCTATTATTTTAAAAACCTCCGGAAGTGCTTCATAGGGCCAAAACACTCCGGATATAAATATGAGTGTGAGTGTGGCAGCAAAATGAATCATCTAAAACAAAATTTATTTTTAAACTACAATTTACCTTGGTATACTAACCAAAATTGAGGTCAGGTTTTTAGTGATAAGAGCAGTGGTCTGTCCGATAGCCATCCCCTGAAGACCTGATCCTAATGTTAGTAGAAATACAACAAAATAACTGCCTTTTTGTGTGTATTCGAAGACAAAGAATATTATAAAAAGTGTGAGTAATGTCTGACTTGAGATCAGAATTAAGTATAATATGAAAAACGATGTCATTATCTCAAGAGGTCGGACACCGGACACAAGTACTCTATCAAGACTTGAGTTGTTGCAATCGAGAGATATTTGCAAAGAAGACAAAAGACTTGATAATACCATTGAAATACCAAGGATCAGACCAGGTGTAAATAAATCTGCTAGGTGTAAGTCCAGCTCACCATGAAGTGTTTCAATAGATATTAGATGAAAAAATCTCTTAGTATTTGCTCCAAAATCGGCACTTATTTGATCAAGGAACTTATTAAATGCTTTTATTAAATGACTGATAGCGAATATACCCATGGGTAAATTAGCAAGATCAGGGTAAAGTTTAATTTCACTTTGCTTTATCTCTTCCTCTGAAATTTGAATTAAGTCTCTCATACGGTATCCGATATTTTCAGAATAGTTTTTCCCGAAAGCAAATGACAAATAAGTGGATCCGTTGACCACTGATTCGATGGCGCTCTCAATACTCGATGACATTCTTAAGTCGATGTGATATTTGTCGATATTATTGATAATCATTTGAGAATATTCTGGGTTCTGGTCATCGTTAAAATAAGCCACGGGTATATGTGCCGGTTCATGGTCTATTGCTAGCTTAGTTGCAATAAACACAAAAATTGGTGTCAAATAATAAATGAATAAAAAGTGTGGTTTTCGAAACGATTCGATGCAATACTTAATAAGAATTGCTTTAACTCTTTTGGTGTCAAAGTTTTTATTTTCAATTGTTTTTATTCTGTTCTTCTTTTCAATATTTTCAGTATTTATTTGTGTTCCAGAGGTCTGTCCTATAGTTTGAATCCTTTCATTTGTTTCGCTTATATTCTCTCTTTGTTGACATAATTTAAGAAAAACTGATTCCAATGTTTGACAGTTATATTCTCGGAGTAATGTCTGGGGATCTGATTGTTTCAGAACTGATCCATAGCTCATAAACGCAACATTTGATGCACTCTTTGCTTCTTCAATATAATGTGTTGTTATTAAAACTGTTTGATCTAGGAAGATTTATGAAACCCTTTGATATTATAAGTATTTAAATAAGTTTTGCATGATTAAATTCAAATTATCATGGTAATATATTATCTTGTTAATATACCAAGGATTTGGAGATCATGATATTATCTTGTTAATATATTACCATGATAATATATATAACCATTATGAAATTCGAATTATCATGGTTTATCTTTTAACAAGATATTATTTACCGTATTTTAGACAACATTCCTCTAAATATTCCCATATTCTATGTCTGAGAAGAGAGTCGACCCCAACAGTGGGTTCGTCCAGAATAATGAGTTTCGGTCTGTGAATCATTGTTATGGCGATCGACACTCGTCTCTGTTGTCCTCCACTCAAACGCTTTATTAGTCGACTCTTTTCGGGTAAATTCAATAATTTTATCAATTCTTCAATTCTTTCGTTAATTTGTTTATCATTTAAATGAAATAACGTTCCATAATATGTGAGAATCTCTTTAATTGTCAACTCTTCGAATAGTGCCAACTCTTGAGGCATATATCCGACACCACTTCCAGGAATATTAGAATATTTAGAACCAGGTTTATTACCAAACACTTCAATTGATCCACTTTTTAGGTGAAGGCGTCCCAGAATAGAACGCATTAGAGTAGTTTTACCAGTGCCATTTGGCCCCAGCAAAGCAAATATCTTTCCTAGATTAAAGTTAAAATAATAAAAATTAGTTAACTAGCTTCATTTATATCATTTATAGAAGCGCTGAATTTTGCACTCATAATTTATACACGGTATAAAGATACCATAGCGAGAAAGCGGAAAATATTGGCAAACAATTACGTTTGTTTTTGAATATAAAATATAAAGTTATTGGATAACGTAATTTGTTTAAAATTGCTAATATTTTCCGCTTTCTCGCTAAAGTATCTATATGTAAAAATTGTTATTTTATATGTGAGTGACTTTAAACTTGCAAAAATAAATTATTAATTACGCGGGGGTCTAAAGCAAGAATGTACTCCTTGCGTATCCCTGATTTATATTATATAAAACAGAAAAAGAGCAGTTTAAGTGTATTAATATAATTATTCTTAATTTCGATTACCTAGTTCATATTAAGATAAACTCTTAAATTATTAATCGAATACAAAAACTTTCACCATTCATAAAATATTTATCATGGTTAAATATCTTTTTTTGTAAAAAGTGCTGACAAAAGGTTATAAATAATGACTGCAAAAGTGTAAACAATTTCTATAAATATGTTTTATGAGATAAATCATTGGAGATTTTATTGCTTGCTCATATGATCAAGGGCGATACATAAATATTCTAATTCTAGCTCATAAATGAATTATTTATAATTGTTTATCGGCTGACCAGATGTCAAGGAACTCCCTTGACAGTCAAGGAATTGAGGTATGAATCAAGGATCAAGGAAAGGAATTTTCCTTGACATTAGATGTCAAGGAATATGAGTTTTTGTGTTCTCTATAATAGTTTTAATTAAAAACTGTATCAAAAATTCAAAATCTTCTGATTTATATATTTTTAAAAGAAGGATGGCAATCCCTCTGCTTATAAACGTGTAAGCTTGCCCCCGGGAATTTTCATACGCAATTGATAGTGGACAAAAAACTAAACTCAAATATGTAAAAATATTTTTAATAACTTATATGGTTCAGCCGCTAGAGAGCGTCAAAATCAGAAAATAAAAGTCAATATAGTATATGTTTACGGACTTAAATATATGTTTTCGGACTCAAATGCGCATGCTGATTCGAATGTTGTTGTCCAAAATATTCTATGATTAATAATTTTTAAAAGAAAACGATTTTTAAAAAAATCCAAAAATTTATAATAATTTTTTAGACGTATTTTTTGTTTTTCCACGTAATTGATGAATTAAACTGCTACTGGTTTTTGATCAAGTATAACAATTGATGAAAATAAAAAATTGAAAACTTGAAAACTTTTGAAGACAAGACTGAGTTTTGATCGATTGAACCAAAAAACATGTATATCTACAAAATTATTGGTTGTAAGAGATAAAGGCCTATTCCATTCGATTCAGAATGCTTGATTTAGTTGGATTACATATCCCGTAAGTGAAGAATTCATACTTTGGCGCCCTCTAGCGGGCGAACCTTATGAAAATTCCTGAATATTTTTACAATTTTGAGTTTAGCTCAATGTCCTTTATCTATTGCATACGAAATATCCCAGGGGCAAGCTTACACCGAAATTGCCATCCTTCTTTGTAGAAAAAAATTTAAGATAATTTACCTTGATTATTGATATTTATTGATTAATCAATTGATTATTTGATATAAAATTTTATTAAATTAATCATAAAATTATTTGAAAAATAAATTTTTCTAAAAAATTTGATTTTTTTCTAAATATTTGTTATTAAATCTTGAATAAAAACTAGTGTCAAAGGAATGTCAAGGAATTTTTCAGTCATTGTCAAGTAATCAAGGATTTAGACCTGGTCACCCGAATTGTTTATATCCTTATGGCATACCTTTTGGAACCTGAAGTGTGAGGAAATCCAAAACTGTTTTATTCGTCTTATATTCAAAGAAAGCATTTTTTACATCAATCGCCAGTTCTTCGGATTTGAGTTCTGTTTCATAAGTTATGAATCATAACATAAAGAATTTGAATGAAAATTTTGAATTTCTTTGATAAATAATTTTTATTCTGTTTTTTAGACAATCGATAACTTGTTTACAAATGTCTTCACTTAAGAATAAATTAATTTAATAAAAATAAAATAGAATTTCAATTACTTTTTGAAAACTTTGCATAAAATTAAAATAAATAATTAAATATAATCAGAAATGGCAAAAGACTTCGATCTCAGGGGGGTATGAGGGGAGGGTATTTTGGTCTCGGCTCAGGGGGTATGAGGGGGGGTATTTTCAAAATATCGCTAAAATCGTTAAAAATCACATATTAAAGGTTTTTTAGATGTTTTTCTCATAAATACATATAATTCAGACATATCTAAGGTATTTTATCATTTTTAAGGCAAAAAACTAAGAAATTTTGACAAAAAACGACTTTTTTCAACTTTGAAAAAATGTAAACAACGAAAAATTTACTCTAAAAACTGTAAATTTGGACTTTTAAAGCCTTTTTGTTAGGTTTTCTTTTACTATTCATGTTAACTACAGACATCTTTGGGATTTTTCGTTGAATTTTTCTGATTTTTTCCGATTTTTTGTGAATTTTTCTAAATTTTTCTCAATTTTTCTCCTCTCCGCGATAGGGGAGGGGGGTCCTCTGAGCTCGGCACAGGGGGAGGTACTCTGAGCTCGGCTTAAGGGGGGTATTTTGGAATACCCCCCTTTTTGCCATCTCTGATATAATTATTAATCAAATTCTAAGGCTATTTATTTTATTCAAAAGATCTATCTAGGTTCTAATATTATTATATTATTATCTATAATTATCTATAATATCTACAATATTTATATTTATTTTAGAATAAAACTAAAAAATAAAAACATCTTTGATGTCAGGGATGGGCAAGGGGGGTCCAGGGGGGCACCCCCTAGCAACATTTGTCGGAGCATACCCCTCCCCTAGGAAAATATCAGCATACCCCCCCCCTCGAGAAAATCGAGGAAAAATTAGCGAAAAACGAGAAATTTCGACGAAAAAATCAAAAAAGAACTGTAAATAATAAGTAAAACAAGAGATAATATAATAGAAACAGTGATGGCCACCGACCACTTGACAGGGGGGGGTATAGCCTTTTTTGGTGACTTTTTTCGAGACAGGGGGGGTAT
>JAQIXI010001411.1:0-13883 GCA_034700165.1 Galumnidae sp. Gr-Ori-00277 | reverse complement strand
GAAGACGTGGGCCAAACATACCAAACAATTTAATATTTTGTTATGCGTTTGAGTGACAATCAATCAGTGAATAAAGAGTTAGGGTTTGAGTCAAAACGATATGAAGATGTCTTACAATTTGCTTTTATTGACAATTATTATAACATAACTCTTAAAGTGATTTCAATCCTTCATTGGATTCATAGAAAGTGTTCTAATATTGAATATATTCTTAAGATTTACGACGACTCAGTCGTTAATATCCAACTATTAATTCAAAAAATTATAATAAATACTTTTATTGTTTTAAATTTTTTTATTTTAAATTATAATTATATTAAAAACAAATTATTTAAAACAAATTAAGATAAGAATAAAATTATATTAATTCGATGTCGTCGTAAACCTTATAAATTGGATATAATTTATAAAATCTCTCTTTTGAAGAGTTTGAAGCGAAGAAATACGAGTCCCAACCCCTGCCATTAATCGCCTGATCGAACCATTCTGACCAATGATCTTGGCGAATTCTTTCGTGTAAGTGATCTCCAATATTGAGATTCCACTGTTGACTAGACTTTGCGAAGTGATTATATATTACTGTACGGATAGGAGTCAACGAATGATGATAACTAAATGGAATGTCCAGGGATCGGTATTTAAATGATATATCAATTTGTTTGGATCGCATCAATTCATAGGACAGACGACAAATCTGTTAAAATGAATTATAATTAATATTTGAATTAAAACTTTCATTAGTAATAGAATTACAGCCGAACTGAAAGTACAGACGATATAATCGGTTTCTGATAAGAGAAATACATCACTCAAAACACCCCAAAGAGAAGAATTGGAATAACGGGTGGAATAACTCGAAGCAATTTTTGCATTAGAAGTACTGCCAATAAAAATATAACCAGGATATTTTACTCTGAACTCTGACAAAACTGAGGGGTCATCAGATGCCACATATACTCGACGTTCGGTTGTCTTTTGGGTTAAATCCATTTTGTCGTAAAAGTCTTTGACGTGAATCATATAATCAGAAATGGGGTAATAGAGGGCTTCCCCCCACTTTACTTTGTCAGTTCTTCGCACATGAATACCAACGATAGGATGACTAAAATCAATTCTTTTCTTAAAATCATCGATGAATTTCTCAAGTCTTGGATGAGGTCTTAATATATATCCAATAAATCGCGAGTGAAACCATGAGTTAGGGCTGTCCACCAGTGCTATCAAATCACTTCCAAATTGTTTTGGCAATTGATTCATAAGTTTCCTATAAATAACACTATTGTTTCGAAATTCCATTTTAAGCTGATTTTTAGGTAAATCCTTATAATCACAAGTATTGCTGAGTGGCATAAACACGTCATTCCAACCCTCACGTAATCGACTATTAAGTAATGAAGAGAAGACTCGCTCCCAAAAATCAGGAGATCGACCAAAATATTTGTCCCAATCGGGTATTAATATTGTCGTCCGATTTTTGTGAAAAGCGGATACAAAACACCAGAGAATCTCATGAATACCGGACGCAAAGCCCGCGTCTATACTTATTTTGCAAATTTGTTTTGGAGTCTTCAGACAAAACTGTTTCGGAGGGTTTTGTAGTTTATATATTTTAGACATAATCTGATTAGAAATCCATTGAAGTCTTCGAGTCTTAAATGTGTTGAGTCCTGTCTTTTGGTTGAGTTTTTCCAACTCGAGTTGAATAACACTTTTTATAGAATGAAATTTAGTTAAATATTTGATATAAAAGTATTTCTCTTTTGACTCACTTTTTTCTGTCACTAACTTCTGATAGAATACTATTTTTTAAATTTTCATTCAATGAATTTGTTTTATTTAAAGTTATGGACAAATAATTAAAGATTTCTTGTGCTGTACTCTCAGCTCTCCTTAAGTGTTCAGATGACTCTAAACTAACTTTTTTTTAAAAAAATAACTTTTTATTAAAATTCAAAATATAATGCAATAAAATATTTTATTGAATAAATACTCCGTTTATTGAATAAATAATATCAAAATTTTCATACCTTTTATGTTTGAGTCGTAATTATATTTGATTTCAAAACTTTTGTATAGTTTTTGCTGATATTCCAAGAATTGATTCACCGAAAGTTCGGGTGAAATATACGATTGATCTTCAATTATATTGAACTGACTTTTTATAAGAATTAAAATTAATATAAAACTGAAGACAAAATATATTCCGAAAAATAAATTCAATTTATTCGTGAAATTCATTTGCATTTTTCTGATACTATTCTCTGAGTTATTTAGACTTTCGACTGAAATTTCGATTCATTGATTTGTAAAACAACTGTCACTATAACTACTCAGAGAATGGCACGACTTAACGGCCACAAAATAAATTGCTGTGGAAGTTAGTGTGACCAGGTCATTTTTGCACAAAATATCAATTTTTTTTGACTCAAAATAAGTATAAATAATTTATTCATATAAATCTATGGCATGGATTCTATTCTAATATGTGTTATGCTAAGTGAACAAGCACAATAATCACATTAACAAAATATTTATTTAATAAGTTTAATGAAAATAAATTTATCTCTAAATTAACAAAAATTATATATTAAATGTTTGTTTGGATTTATTTAACGAATTTTAAATATTTTGAAAATATATTTCTTTCAGTTTAAACTTGAAATTATATAATTTTAATACTTTTAAATAATTTTTAACTAAATATTTAAATAAAGAGTTATAAATGATTGACTTTATTTGTACTCTCTTTATTAAATCAATAAGTAAGTAAGTAAGTAAGTAAGTATGGTCACTCTACTTTTCACTCTACTGGAAATAGAAGTAATGAATAAAATTTCTCTTTTGTTAAGTAGAGTTTTTATGTTTATTAATAGTAATCATGTTTTACAACATTTCAACATGGCAATATTGATCCATTGAGACAACCAAATGGGTGTTTCCAAGTTTTCACAATAAGTTAACCAATGCGTAGACTTTTTTATAGAACTTTATTATTTCGTTGAATTTTTTAAAAATGGTATGACTAAGATCAATTTAAATCATAAAATATGAAATTGTTTATATTAATATCATTCAACTTTTTGTAAATTTCTTGAGTAAAATAATGCTTTATTTGAAAGTTAAATGTTCAAGATTATCAGAGAGCTCTTTATTAAAATATTGTATACTTTTATTAAAAGGCAATATTAAAGTTACAATTAGAAGAAATGTTGCTAGGTGCAAACCTTTATGAACATATAATTGTTCATTTAATTTGAACATTTAACTTGATTTTAAATGAACAAGCATGAAAATTGCTGGATCTCATTTCTAATGGCAACCTTAAAATAACAGAAAACTTTCAAACAAAAATAACTAAATTCATCTAGGTTGATTTGTTGTTTGTTATTCTCTATTAGAAATTAAAATACCAGCGATACTATTGTTTATAAGACCATTCATTTAGGAATTTAAATTAAAAAATAACATGGACACTTTATACAACAATGATTATGTTTTTCGGCTATTTTTCGGTTGTTATTAAAGAGTTAAGTGTCGATAAAAAAAACTACCACTCAATCATTGAATGGATAGATATTTAACTTTTATATTCTTTTCAGGTTTGAAATGAGAATAAAATAAAATAATTATTGATTTTCACTCTAAAGTTACGGACAATTCTTGGAAATTTCGATAACTGTTTCTGAAGTATTTAATTAAAGAGTATTTCCACAAATAATCCAAAGCTTTCTGTTGTAATTCGACTCCAATTCTTAAAAGATTAGAAAACTTAACCTCAAAAGACGAGTATTTTTAGAAATTAGAAAAAAAATCATTAAATTTAATAAAATTAAACAATTTTTTATTTGCAATGAATTCATTTAAATATAATACAAATGCATTAATAAAGTAAAGAATAGGAGTCTGGAACTCATCGGACAGACTTTAAACCAATACTATATGACATTCGTTATAAAAAACATTCCTTATATAAACAATTACTAACAGAAAAAGTGTCAAATTCTGTCTTTAATTCTGTTTAATCTTTTATATTTGACATGACTTTGGGCAGAGTCTGTCCGATAGACTGTTCCAAAGGCTTACATTAAACTACAATTTAAACTAAAGCACATTCGCATCAATTTTTAATATTAAATATTTTAATTAAATTCATAATAGCTTTCAATAATTAATATAATTAATGCAATAATAATAATAATAATTCTTATTATAATACAATTTCTGTAATTAATATAATAATTAATTAAAAAAAAATGTCTCAAATATACCGATAACTCAATCATAGAAATGAAAACCATTTTTATGAAAGAATATACGATATATTCATTCGTCAAAACAGTTATTAAATTATAAATTAAAACAAAATCTTTAATAATAGTATTAATAATTTGTAATAAATTTGCGATAAAATATCAATAATTGCAAAATTGTCTCTTTTATGAACAGATGATTACAAGGAATAAACCAATAAAAAAGGTTTGAAAATAATTTCAGAAATTGAGATGAATTTAAGAGAAAGTAATGAATATTTAAAATAAATGTCAAAAATAATTAGTTGTTTACATATATATTAAAAATCAATAATTATTATCAAATCAATAGAAAAAAAAATTGATTTTCATTAACTGAGAAATAAAATATAAACCGAAACAAAAACAAATATAAACAACAATTCATTTAATTTAGTTCTAAAATAAACTTAACTATAATTTAAGTAATTCTCAATTAAAGCATTAATCCATTAATTATTCGTCAATTATTTTGCGTTAAATAATCTTAGAATTAAAACCGGAATCAAAGAACTGGAAATAAGTGACGCTATTATTGGTTGGTTTGGATGACTGTTCCTGAGTTTTGAATGTCTTCTAAATAGAAACTCAAATATAATCTCAAAACTAAGGAATTGGTTAATAATAAATGATTTAATGTCAGATCCATTTGAATAAAAGGCGCGAAACTTTAAAATAGTAATTAAAAGAAAATGAAATTATTTGTAAATATTGTATATATTTTGTGAGAATTCGATGAAAAGATAAACGAAAATAATGTCAAAAACGTCTGATTTTGAGAACAATTTTATCAAAAAATATACATTTTGTTAATTATTTACTTTGCGTTCAGTCATACTTTCCGTCCATTATCTCAGCCTTAAGTGCCAAGACTTCAGGTCCGGAATACGCCCTTTTTATACCTCGTGGCAAACCTCTGCACGACTGCAAATCGATTGACTCTAATTTGGGACAACTTTTGAACAGACATTTAATCGATTCATATGAGACGGCAGACCCTCTCAGCTGTAAAGTTCTCAGTTGTGATTCTTGTTCTCCGACTTCGCACAAGGATTTCATGCATGAGTTGACGCTCTCTTCGCTAGTATTCCACGATATGTCGACGTCTATCAAAGATTTGCTCCACTATTCAGTCCAAAAGAAAGACAAAAATCAATAAATAGTTGAAAACCAAACAACAGAAACAAATGTCAAACAATTGAGACATAAATCAAAACAGAATTCATTCCTTTTAAGCCTTTTGTGACATAAAAAGCGATTTTTTTAGAATTTATTGAAATTTGTTTTGAACCAAAAATAAGGCGTTAGAAGACAAACCTTAGTGAAAGCCATTTCCAACTGTTCGGTATTAAGTTTAGGACAATTGCTAATTGACAAATGCTGTATATTCCAGGCGGGAATCTTGACCAAAGCTCTGTGCGATAAATATCTGGCGCCCCGAATGTCCAATAGCTTGAGGTTCTCAGTATTTTTAGTCAATTGTTCCAAAACATTGTCTGTGTGTGCGTTTTGTATGATTTGTGTCGAGAAGTCAGACTTAAAGGGAATACTCAACTCTTCCAGAAGAGTAAAGCCATCGGTTTGAGAGCCAGATGTCGATGACGTGAATGTTATATTTGCAGCCCTTAAGACTCGAAGTTTAGGACATGAAGTCTGCAATTTCTCCACTGATATGGAAGAAGACTTTGTCAACGATTCCACATTCGATATGTCCAGTAATTCGAGATTTGAACAGAAATCCTAATAATTTATAAAAAAATTAATTTCACAAAATATTAGTTTAGTTTACGAGTCAATGAATACCATAATCGATGAAATGCAAGAATGAAATGAAGGCATTGTATTTTCCGAGAGGTTTAGTGACAACAGATTTCGGCCACACTTTTCGATGAACGGACGAAATATAGGAGACGCGAACGGACTTTGATTTGTTTGATGAGAGGCAGCCTTTCGTTTGGAAATACGGATATAATGACCGAAATAATGGAAAAACTGAGTTATTATTAGAAATAATAAATTCTTAACTGTTTTCTAATGATATGTTTTATTCAAATATTACCTAAAAATAGAATATTAGAAAAAATAAAGAAAATCAATGAATACCGTAATCGCAGAGATGTCCAAAATCTGAAGATTAGTGCAATAAGTACTCAATGTTTGGAGGAATTCAGCGAAAATGTTTTTGCAATTCTTAAGCGAAACGTCATATAAATTGTTTCCACATTTATTAGCGATGGTCTCAAGTATTCGTTCGGCGTTACCACCGCTCCAACCGTTCAAATTCAATGATCTCAAGTGATTGAAGAGTTGGTGTTCTTCCAAAAGTTGGAACAAATCGTTGTACGGAAAACCCGCGTCAGGAAACGTCTGCAAATCAAGGCTTTGCCACAGAAGTGGTGTCGTTATTATGATTTTACGCCAACTTTCGCAAACTCTGGACAGTCTGTGAGACAGACATCAAACAAATAAAAATCAGAACCAATCCATTACTCAATAAAATCATTTACTGAATCATAGTTTGTGTCCTATTCTTATCCTTTTCTAAAACAATATTAAAAATCTTAATAAGAATCTCATTCGGAAGAATCTGATCGAAGTCTTCGGTAACAGTTGAGAGAAGACATTTGAACTGCCAAACGGTCTTCATTTCATTGTCTTCGACGGACTTTTGTTTGCTATAATCCTTTTCGACTCGTTTTCTATCACTTTTGGTGTCCTTCAGAGGAAATCTTTTCATCTGATTTTCAAATGAGATTTAAATCAATTAAATGATTAAATTTATGATAAAATTTGTACTCATTTTTAAAATACAAACAATTTTAAAGTCAAATAAATTTAAATTAATTTAAAACAAATTAAAACCTTTTTTTGCGGCCTCTGATCGACAGCATCGGTAACAACGAAACCATTTATCTTCGGTTTTCTTCCCCTCTTTTTAGGTCCGGAACCGTTTGCATTGATATCACCCGTAAAACCATTATTTTGTTTATTCTTCTCCGGTTTTAGACCGACAATTGACCAGTTCTTAGAGTTCTTCCTCTTATTCTTAGATATCTTTATGGGCGCAACAATTCTGTCGTCTGAAGACTCACTTTCAGCCATTTTTATATTATCGTTGGCCACACTTTGTTCAAAATTGGAACCATTCATGTCTTCAATGGCACTATTAGATGATCCATCACTAATTTCAGGCGGTTGTGGCACATAATCCCTGTCCTCTTCAATGTCTTCTTCAGGCCATAACTGTTTTGAGTTGTAGTCAAACAAAATCTTCTGCTCTTTTGGCGAATCAGTCTTTTTGTCGCAATTATTGTCAATAATATTCATAATTAAAAAACAATTAAATCATTGAATTAAATGGAAAAAACTTTTTATAATAATTCATATAAAAAATGATTTGAAGTTTAGGCGAAAAACCCAAACAAATGAAGAAATCAATGAATAATTAGTAGAAATGGCAGTGATTTCAATGGATGTCAGACAGGAATTAGTGATAATAAACATTAATTATCACTAAATCAATGACCGATTAAACAAAATACACAAAAAGTCAAATATTAGAAACATTTGACCAAAACTTCAAAATCATATGAAAAACGTTTAACTTTTCAAAACACAAAAACTAATGAATAGTTTTCTCTTATTTATTGATTTTAAGACAGTTTTAGCGCTAATATTATTAAAACACTTTATTTTTGACGCTTTCACTCAAATATAATCCATTAACTTTTCCAGACTATTATTTCATGGGTTTATGCAAATTATCAAATCCTTTGCAAAAGAAAAATACTTGAAATTCAAGCAAAAAATAATAATTAATTTTTAGTTTTGCAAAACTCTAATAACAATTTGGTCTCCATTTGTCTAATGTTAACAATATTGAGGTCATTCACATATTAACGATAAACTCGAGGTCATTCCCAAAGATGGCACTACACGAACGCCTCAATATTCTTGCAATAATTCTTCACTTTTTCTTTCATATTCTTTCAAATTTTTTATCCTGGATACTAATAACAAAAATATTCGTAATCCATATTATTTTTGAACAATCAAGATATAATTAAGAAATTTGATTTTTATAAAGATTTCTGTCAATTTAACAATTTGACAAGGTTATTTAAGTATATCACTTAAATAAAGAATTTTTATTTAGTCTTGCAAAACATTTGGCAAAACCAGAACCTTTTTATTGGTGGATAAGATAGATTAAAATGACCAAGAAATGACCAAGCTCATTCATTTGTCAAATTAATAATTAATTTTATAGAATTTTTGAAAAAACAGAATTGAGTTCATATTTAGCGCTCAAAAACTAAAAACAGATAAAAATAAAAGTGGTTTCTATGAGTTACCAGAAGTGAACATTTCTTAAAACACGTTAACTGCAAACTAATCGCTTCAATTATTTACACTTGAATTCAATGCAATCAATCGATTAAGAGTTAACACTGTTTTACATTTGGACTACAAATGATTAAAACACGCTTTTCAATGAACAGACCGTTTATTGAAAACATTTAATAAGTATTTAATAAAATATTGATAAATAAAGAGTTTATTTTAAATTATATTTAATTTAAATTAATTGTAAAAACTCTTTGAATGTTTGTCTCAAAAATATCAATAATTTTGAGTTTTTTGCCACCGATTTCTTTCATTTATATATTGTTTTTGTGACGAAGAATTCAATCGATATATATTTCAAAACAATTTTTATCTCATTTTTATTTCGACTTAAATATCACTTAATTTTAATCTGACTTTAATTACAATTAATTGATCCCAAAGTGATGTCCAATTATATCGAAGACGAAACCGGGAAATACATCGCTTCGTCTCAGAGACCGGACGGCAGTTGGCGTAAACAGAGGCGCGTCCGGGAGGGGTACGTCCCTCAAGAGGAGGTCCCCCTCTATATGTCAAAAGGCAAACAATGGAAACAGGATAGGGATAGCGCTGGCATTCCCGGACTCAGTCCTCAAATGCAGACCAATGTTAAGGTATTTAAGTGTTCAATGAATTAACAAATACTAAGCGATTGTCTCAAAGGTTGTCAAACCTAAAGGAGTTGTCCCAATACAGGAGGTGAGTCCTCCTCCGGTCTCTCAATTTGCGACCGGACTTACGGTTGACAACGAATGGAAAACTGTTTTGAATACTAAAAAGAAGAAATCGAAGGCAAAACAGGAATCAGATCTCAAAATTGTCAAAGAAGTGAACAAAACATTGAATTCACTGACAATCGAAGACAAAACCAAAACAAATGCCAATAAATCAACGAAAAAGTCGGCCGTAAGTCAGGCTAACGATCAAACTATAACTCGTAATGAGTTCGGACAGCCGTTGGCCACAGAACCCACTAAACGTTTGAGAAACCTTAAGAAGAAACTGAAGGAAATCGAAACCCTTAAGACCAAAGACAAGAAGTTATTAGAAAAGGAACAGTTGGACAAATTGTGTCGCGAACACGAGATTAGGGAACAGATCGAAGAATTGCAACGTTTTATAGACAATAACTAATTTATACGAAAACTTCATTTTTAATACATTTAATATCATTTATGTTAAAACTCTTCCATTTCTTCGTCCGAATGAAAGCGAAGAGTTTTCTTCTCAAATGTCTGTCGCTTTTAATTTAATATAATTTGTATTCAAAAACAAAACGAATTTTTTTTTGTTAAATAAAATTCAATTTTATTTCTTATGAATAAAATTTGTGTAAGAAATCAATTGAAGAAAATTGGCGTTCATTTCATTTATCATTAAATCTTTTCTGACTTTAAAAGTGGCGTTTCTTCAGATTCTTGTCTTTCGATAAGCGTTTGATTTTCGATACAATCCTTTGTTTTGTTAAGAAATCTATTGGCAGTCAATGATATGGCGATCGCTCCCAAAGGAGCGGTTATTATAATTGAAAGGACAGCTATTGTCAGAACAAATTTTGCATATTCTTCGAGTTTAAGATCATTTCTCTGTCGGGCCATATCCAGAGCTATGGGACCGATGGCCGCCTGAACTGTTGCCTTTGGTATCCATGAAAGAGCCACAAATATCTTCTCTTTAATATTAAATTGAACTCCGAATACAACGATTATTGAAATTAAAGATCGAATTATTAAACCAATTAATAGCGATATTATTGCAAATCCGACGCCATTTCCTTTTAAGTCTGATATTTTAACTTCAGTTCCAATTAAGACAAACAAAAGGGGTTCGAAAATAAGCCAAAAGTATTTAAGATTTTGACGAATTGGTTCATCCAATCCATTACTTCTCCACCGTAGAGAAGCCGTAAAAGAAAGTATGAGACATCCGAGAGGACCGGCGCCACCGAAATCTAAAGAAGTGCTGACAAATACCGCAAACATTCCGAATAGCATTAAAAGAGTTAATCTCATAAAATTTGATTCAATATTTGGATCATTTGTTGGAATTAACCACAAAATTAAACCGAAAAGAGTTCCCAAAACGAGTCCAGTCAGGGCTTCTACCGGTCCCTTCAATATATTCCAAACGAGAGAAGAGCTCGAATCGAAAACTAATCCGAGACAAACACCAAAACCAGTGATTGCCATAACGTTGTCAACACTGGCCGATGCCATTAACAGAGTTGGTATTCCTTTATCAGTTCCCAATTGTTTTTCTTGAAGTACTATCATATCGGGAACCACTACTGCTGAAGAAACTCCCGATAGGATAAAACCCAAAAGAAACCCCCATTTGATGGGAAAGTCGATCATAAAATAAGTAGAGATGCAAAGAGTTATGGCTTCAAAAGTGCACGGAATCAAAGAAAGGCGAAGACAGACACCACTTAATTTTCGAATGACTTTAGGATCTAATCCAAGTCCAGCCCTCAAAAGAATTATAACGAGAGCTATAGATCTTAATATTGAGGATAACTTTTGATTGAGATTTAAATCGTAAGCGTTTCCGAAAATAAAACCTATTATTAACATTCCTAAGAGTGGGGGCAGTCTTACGATAGACACCACTCGACCACTTATATAAGAGATCACAAATAATAGAACTAAATTAAACAAATATCCATTTGGAGGAAGTGCTTCTTCGCCTACTGTTGACCACAATAGAGACCAAATCAGTAAAACAGTTATTAAAGCCGTTAAGTATTTATTATTATTTAAATAAACTTTTAATTGATTTATATTAAAAGCCATTAAATAGAAAATCAAAACAAATATTTGAGAAAAATATCATTAAATCGATTCTAATGTTTGAATACAAAAATTGAAGTTATTGTTAAAAAAAAATTTCACAACATTTCACTCAAGTACTAATGATCAAGGTTAATTGATACTTACAAACAATTCCCAATATAACAACTTTCATTTTCTACTCAATATTATAACTCAAATAATTCAAGTGTATGATAACATTGATTAAGGTCTTTTATCAAGATCTTAATTCAATTAAGTGTTTTCCGATGACTTTCACTTCAGTTTCAATAAAATTACAAAATTTTGTTGAAATCATTTTATTCAAAACAAATCAAATAAAAGTCATAAAAGAAATCAATATTTAAATCCTCTGACTTTGAATTTTGTGATTCGAAGCTCTAAATTCCTGGGAATAGTATTACCATTGATTTCACGAATATGTTTGTAGACCTTTTTAATGACCTCTTCATCACTTCGAAAGATTAGGGGCACTCCATAAGAATTCTGGGTTCGGAACCAACAAATGTTAAGACAAATTTGGGCCAATTTTTTGTAAAATCTTTTCATTTGAAATGAAAACAACTCAAGAGTTGGCAAAAGTACGAAATACTCGAAGACATCCAATTTTTCACCGATAATGTAATGCATTTCCAGACGTTTTAAAAAAGGTATCCGCGATAACATTATAATACTATTAGTATTACATTCACCGCACGTCCGCTCGGGTTCGGGAGAATCCCGTAAATATCTCGACTCTCCATCAGAGAACCACAAATTGTCATCATAGCAAAAACATTTGATCTTGTAACCTTTAAGTGTTAAATCCCGTAATTGTGGAAAGTTTTCTTCGAAAAACGTACTATCAGGATAAAGTTTGAAATTGACCAAGTACAATGATTTCACTGATTGGTTTAGTATTGTTATACTATGGAAGAGATCGAACGAATAGAGACTATATTTGTGTCGCTTTAGAGATAACTTATTTATGTTGGGGTAAAACAAACCCTTTATATCTTTGAAGTCATTTTCGGAGAAAAACACCAATTTATCCAAATTTAGATTAAGACAAATATAGTGTAAAATTTCCAATTCGTAGTCCTTTTCTCTATTATAAGAAAAACTAAATTCAATGACCACTTCCTTTAAAAGAGGAAAATCGGAAGAATTCAAAAGAGTCAGGGATTCAATCGGAATGTCATAACAATTATATAAATGCAATGATTTGATGGCTATCGGCAAAGAAATCAATAGAGTGTCGATTTGTCCCGAATATGAGTAAGTCCTGAATTGGTCTAAAGTCGGCAAATGATGGACCAAATAATTGATTTGATTGGAAAACTTTTGAGAGACGGATGTGTTGTGTCGAGTGTCGTATTCGCGGATGTTATCAGCGATTGCGAAGTGTTTTAATTCCATTTTCGCAAAAATATCTGTTAATCGCATCCATTCTTCCATATCTGTAGTGAAGAACATTTTACTCAAAGTGAGACACTTTAGTTGTTTGCAGTTATCAACCAAAAACTGAAGCACTTCTTCATTAATACGACATTCGGCCAAATAAAGTGATTTAATATTCGGACATTTCTTAAGAATTATTTGCAACGAATCCAAACTTTTGTCCAAATGATAGGTCAGATCCAAATTATTGTAATGACATTTAACAGATCTTCGGATATTCCCTCCAATATTCGAATGATTTTTATCAGAACAGACAAAGTTTACAATTTTTTTGCCGAGTCTTATATACCTTTTCCTTTTGAGAACATTTTGGACACAATCTTTAAACTGTTCCGACACTCTTTCAAATTTTAACAACTGTCTGATCGGTAGATCAGATAAAAGTACTTCGAGTACGTCGTCGTCCAGAATATAATGTCTAATTTCACTCTTATTTTCACTTATTTTAAAATGATTGCCCATGGTCAATTGGTCAGTCGGTCAATAGTCACTATAAGAAATCAGTGAAAATATATTAAATAAAAGTAATCGAATGACAAAAACAATTAACTTTTTGTCAACTTTTGATACAATGCTTTCAAATCATTGCCTTTTATAGCACTGAATAAATGCATAAAACAGAGGATTAAAAACTTATTTGAAAGTCTTATACAAAAACAATTTGTCATATGATAAAAGGAGCTTGTTATGATTCATGTATATCGCTAATCCATTTTAGCTCGAGTCCATTATATCCTTGATTATATTTATCAGATTAAGAGTTAGGAATTTGAGGGACTCTAATATTCCGGTCGTAGACAAAATCCCGAAAGACAAAATCCCGAATGGACAAAATCCCGAAAAACAAAATCCCGAATGGACAAAATCCCGAAAAACAAAATACCTAAAGACAAAATACCGAACGACAAAATCCCGAAAATTTGAAATAAGGAATATTCTTAATATATGGAGATTT
>JAQIXI010001410.1:0-13888 GCA_034700165.1 Galumnidae sp. Gr-Ori-00277 | reverse complement strand
GGGAGAGGGAGAGGGAGAGGGAGAGGGAGAGGGAGAGGGAGAGGGAGAGAGAGAGAGACTTATATAATAAAGTGATTTTAAAAATTGAAAACTGACTGACCGGTAGTACCACTCGATTCCAAAATAAGACAAATGTCTTGTTTTATGTCTTTGGGTTCGAAAATATTTTCTTCATTTAATGGTGAAGTGTTTGACATAAGTTCTTCATAGACAGCAAAATGTGTTTCAAATTGAGATTCATGTTTAGCGTTGAAAACTATTCCCTTCTGATTAGGAAAAATGTTGTACAGGTTAATTTATAAATGTCTACCAATAGATTAAGTTAATGTTATTGTCTTATTGTCTTATTTACTATATTATTGTATAATTCTTTGTCTTTTTCTCTAATTTGCAAAAGATTTTCGTGACTAATGGCCAGTAATTCAACTTTTCTTTGAGTAACACTCCTTTTGAACTCATCTTAAATAGAAATTGAGGTCAATATTAAAATAAAATGTTTTATTTGTAAACCGATTGTATCGATTCCACGCATAGGAAGAGCGACGGCACCGACGAAAAGGCCTGCATTTCATTCAAATACTTAGAAATCGATATTTTTTGAATAAATTTTCATTTTTATTATACCTGAAAGAAGACAAACCATATATTCATAGCTGTTATCCCCGCGAATACCAATTCTATGACCCGGTTTTACCCCTAAATTAATCCAAATATTAGACATCCGAAGAGTGTCGACATAGAGTTGAGAAAATGTGAAACTTCTTTCAGTATTGAATTCCGTCTAAAAATTTTATGATTAGAATATAATAATTATTGAATTAAATAAAATAATTAAATGAATACAAATGAATACAAACGAATACAAACTAGGTATTGTTTACTTCCAAAGTGTTTCATTCGATTTATTAATAACTTTGATATTGAAATCAATGGCACTTCAATTGGAGGCCGAGGAGAGGATACTATACCTGAAGACATAACTAATTTTATGTAAAAAAATTATTTATTTAAAATAAATATTTTTAATAAAAATAATTCGAAAGAATTGGTTTATGGAGTGAATGACAGAAAGGGATGAATTGACAATAAAATGTTTTGTTATTTTATTGCAGTTTTTAAACAAATGGTGTTAACGGCAAACCACCACTACTACAATCATTGAAAATCAAGATCCAAGGTCAAAGTTATTCTGATAATTCTGATTAAATGCGATATTTATTGAAAATTCAATAAACTTTAAATATTATATTTTTTATTAAAATTAAAATTTTTACCTAGACATAAAATAAAAACAGCCTAATTACTTATTAAATTCAAATGTGTTTGGCCACCTGTAATACCAGTTTTTATATCTTGCTCAAATTAAATTAAAAACAAAGATAAATAAACAAAACATTTTAGTAGTAGATATATAAACCTGGAAAAGCAGAGCTGAATAAACTGGAATTTTATTTTATTTTGAAATATCTGTTTATCACAAATTCATTTATTCTATGTTTCAATGATTTCCTAAACATTAACTAATATTTAAGGCATTCCTTTCAAACATAACTAAATTGTTGTTCGTTTAAAATATTTGAATAATTAAAAAATTGAGTGAAAAATATTGTTTTATGCAAATTTCATGATTTAGTATTTGCTGAGTGGATAAAATTGGTCTTGATCATAGTTTTTAATTAAGTATTTACAATTCATTAACTTGGCACTAATTTTAATCAGATTTGCAAGAATAAGCTTTAAAATTGTTTGCTCTATAATAAGAGTTTTAAAGCAAAAATCAGATCACATTTGTATTGATGTTTGCACTGAAAACTTAATTTTTGGCTCAAATTTTCTAAATTACAGAAAACATTTGAAGCATAACTTTATTCGATTATTTTTTTTAAGTAAAAACTCCCGAAAGAGTTAATAGTTTTGGCTATTTTTAGACAATATTTGGAACAATAATTATTGTTTTACACTTCAGTTGAGACAATATTCAGACCAAAAAAAATCAAATAATTATATCGTATTTCTAGAAAAACTCCGTTTTGGTATCGATTGACTGCCAGTTCTTTAAAAAGTGTTGAATATCTCAACATTTGTTTGAGACAATACTTTTGAAAGTCTGAAACATTCGTATTTCAATTCTATTGTTTCTCAATAATCAGGTAAAATTTTTATATGTGGTCTTTACTTCACTATTTCACTATAAAATATTACCATGATAATATTTTTAAACAATTTTTTTTTGGATTTATTACATTTAGCACTGAATAAAAAAAATATTGATTGATATTTGTGTCATAAAGTTACCTTGATAATCTGTTTGGATTTCTGTTTCAATTATATTGAGAAATGTCTTTCGCAACATTGAATTCGTTCGAAGAGTCGACTAAAATATCGTCTTCAGTGGTGGAAGAGATGCGCAACAAAATACTTGATGTCATCAATAAAAGCCCTGAACTCTATTATGAGAAAGACATCGAAAGGATTAAATCAAACGAGTGGTGGATTAGACGCTTTCTTCATCACCAAAAGAGTAACATGGACAAAGCACTCAATTCATTGGATAAGGCTCTTCAATGGAGGAAATCTTTCGGCGTTTTAGATATTAGCGATAAAGACTTTCCTCAGGAGATCTATAAGGCGGCCCCCTTGATACTTTATGGCAAAGACTTAAACGGCTCTCAACTCCTCATTTTAAGATCAAAAGTAACAAGGAAAATCAAAGTCTGGATACCTACAGCTCAAAAGTATTTCATAAGTCTGGTGGAGAGGGCCGACCAAAACGACAGCGGAAAAGGTTTTGTTTTCTTTAAACTATTTATAAGTTTTTTTTATTTACATAAAACTAAAACTTAATTAATATTTGAATAATAGGCGTCACTCTATTGATTGACTGCAAGGGTTCAGGTCTTAAAAATGCTGACACAGACTTTATGAAATTCGCGTATACCGTCTTTAATGACTACTATCCCGGTTTAGTAAACGCCGGATTAATTTATAAATTGCCTAAAGTGTTAGAAGCGGTCTATATGTTAGTCCGTTCGTGGCTTAACGAAGAACAGGAAAAGTTTTGTTATTTAATCAGCAAAAAGAATATTAATGAATACGTGGCCATCAATGAATTGCCGGACTTTCTCCTTGGTCTTAATAAAGAGGCCTATCGAACCGCTCCGGAAGGATCGCCTTCTGCTCAGGAATTGGCAGAAAAATTAGGAATAAAAGTGGAAAAAACCGACAAATTATTGAAACATTTGGAAGAGTTTTATATCGAATAACTGAATGAAACATAAATACAATATTTTCCTTATATTTAAATTAAAAATTGTATTTTTTATGGATTATTTCTAAGAATAAATTAGAGGTTATTTCTTGAATATTCTTTTCTGACGTTTTTGACATATTTTTCGGAAATGAAGTTATAGATTACAAACTCTGATCTATGCTTTGGTTTTGAGTAGAGATGAATATAAGTCTGAATTTAGTTTTATTCCACTTTTTTTTCGAATCTAAGTGTCAGAAGTAAATGTCAATCAAACTGAACGCTCACCACAATTGGAGCACAATTTTTAGCTCAAAGAATAGTTCTGAGAAATTGTGAAAATCATATGAAACTCATTTTCTTTTGAATTTCAATAAAATTTGAATAAACTTTAAGAAATGATTTTAAAATTTTAAAATAAAACAAATAAATGATAAAATATGGTTAAAATTTCCACTAGAAAGTTTAACCTTGATAATTTTGGGTTTATTCAGATTAGTATCTAACAGACATAAATGTAAGTCTAAGTAATTCTGTGCCTTTTTTGCTCTATTATTATATCTATTGTTAAGTTAATATCAAATTGAAAAACAATAAATAATTCTTTTGTTTGAAATAGTTTTAACAACTTTTCATTATAACTGATTTTATCCTGCAAAGTTTATTAAAATATTGAGTAATAACATGTTTTCATTGATACGTGTATGTGTTCAAGGATTTTTACTTTTTAAGCAGACAGAATAATCAGAACCACTTCATTTTATTTTAGACGAGAGGGAAGACAATTTCATTTAATATTATTATTATTTAAGTTTTAATTTGAAATTAAACCTCAATATTTGAAAACACATTTGTGTGAAAATGAGTGAACACACATTTCCTATTCTCGATCTCTACAACAGAAGTTTAAATATTCCGTCAAATTTGATAGAAGAGGTCCGACAAAAATTCCTCGAAAGAGTGGCAAAGAATCCTCAGTCTTATTACGATGAAGACGTCCAAAGGGTTAAATCAGATGATTGGATGGTCAGACGATTCCTCTATCGCTTCAAATCAGAACCGGACGCTAACAAAGGATTAGAAGCATTGGATAAAGCAATGAAATGGAGAAAATCCTTTGGTGTCCACGACTTCAAAGAGTCAGATATAACCAGAGAAATGTATTTAAGCGCTGCAATGATATTAAACGGTAAGGACAGGAACGGCTCATCACTAATGATTGTTAGAGGAAAGGCGGCCAAGAAATCAAAGACATGGAGACCTTATTTTGATAAAGTCTTAGTTTATTATATGGAAAAAATGGATCAAAACAACACTGGAAAAGGTTTGTGTCATTATTAATGATTTCCTTTTCATTAATGTATTCAATATTTATTAAAATAATATTCAAATGAATTCCATTTCTTTATTCATTAATAATTAATAATTTATTAAATGATTGATAATAGGCTTAACTGTTCTGACGGACAGTAGAGACACATCTCTAAAGAATGTGGACATGGATGCGCTCAAATTCTTACATACTTTACTCGATGAGTATTACCCTGGTTTATTGAATGCTTCTATCATTTTCAAAATGCCAACCGTTTTAGAGACTGTCTATAAAGTGTTCAAATCTTGGCTCAACGAAGAACAGAATAAATACATATATTTGACGGGAAAGAAGAATCTCAATGACTACATCGCTGCCGATCAGTTACCAGACTTTCTTAACGGTACTAATACACAACCATATCGTGTAGTACCAGAGGGGTCGACAAACATTCACGAAGTGGCCAACAAGTATGGCATCAAAAAAGAAAAGGCCGACAAAATGTTAAAATTTGTAGAAAAACATTACGAAAATTGAAACTAAATTTTAATAATGAATTTAATTTATTCTAAATTTTGAATTTAAATTCATTTTAACTCTAAAACTGAATTTCTTTAAATAAAATTATATTTCATTTTATTTGAGGCAATAATTTCCTTAAACCACTTCTCAGGGAAAACAAAATTCTGGGAACAGATTAAGATATGCTTTCACTTATGTGGAACTTAATCAGAATTTTTATCTAGTTCATTAGTCAATTAGTTTATGGAAAATTAGGAATTTTAGTCAATTTTTTTTAATTGATTAAAAAAATTTAATTAAAGTAAAATAATTTGAAGGATGAGATGAGTTGTTCTGTTTTTTGACTCACAGCACAAATGTAATGAAATTCAGGGCCATTACTGACATTCAATATATAATTGGAAAACTTTAGCACAAATTAAAAGTTTAATTAAAATTTATATAAATTCTGTTTTCAAATGAAAATTAATTGAAGTGAAGACTAACTAAAAAGAATGAGTGAACCGGCGTTTCCTATCCTTAACTCATACATAAAGAGTTTAGATATGATAACTTCAAAAATGACAGAAGAATTGCGACATAAATTTCTGGAGAGAGTCAACAAAAATCCTGATTTATATAACGAAGAGGACATCCAAAGGGTTAAAACAAATGATTGGACGGTTCGCCGCTTTCTTTATAATTATAAAACAAAACCCGATTTGAATAAAGGATTGGAAGCGTTGGACAAAGCAATGAAATGGAGAAAAACTTTTGATGTCCTCAACTTAAATGAGGAACACTTCCCACAGGAATTCTATTGCAGTGCAGGAGCTCTGGTTTATGGCAAGGATTTAAACGGTTCACCACTTCTAATACTTCGTGGAAAAGTTGGATTACGTACAAAGACATGGCTGAAAACATTTCAAATGTTCCTTGTTTATTTGATTGAAAAAATCGATTCAAATGAGGAAATAAATGGTTTTAATTAAATTAAATTTTATTAAAATATAATATATTTTGTCGTTAAGACAGGGGACTGACATTTCTCATTGACTTCAGCGATACTGGACTTCAAAATGCAGACAAAGAAATTCTTAGATTTGGTTATCTATTATTCAATGAATATTACCCTGGTCTAATTAATGCTACACTCCTTTATAAAATGCCAACAGTTTTAGAAACGATTTATAAAATGGTTGGTTCGTGGCTTCAGGACGAACAGAAGAATTATACCCACTTTGTTAACAAGAAGAACATCAATCAATTCATAGCACCGGATCAGTTGCCTCCCTTTCTAATGGGAACAAACACCCGGTCTTTTAGGACTGTTCCGGAGAACGCGCCGTCAGCTCATGAATTGGCTGAAAGACTTGGCATTACTTTAGAAAAGACCGAAAAATTGGTTAAACATTTGCAGAGATTCTATAGGAATTGATAAGAATAAATGAACTAGATACAATTGCATACATTTTCTAATATTATTAAAAATTATTGAAAAACGTTTGATATTAGAATAAAAAATTGTATTAATTCATAATCAATAAAAACGTAATTATTTGGAGTACTTCTGTTTTACCCAAATATTAATACAAAAATTAATACAAAAAATTAATACAAAAATGAAGAAATGTTTGGGAAATGTCTAAAAGTTAGCAATAATTCCTCATTTGATTAAAATGATGTTCTCATCGAAAGGATTCGCAATAAATCTAAAGATCGTCAGTGAATGGACTGAACATCACTTTGCGATTAACATTAAAAGGTAACAGAAATTCAACGAAACTTTTTCCTTATATAAGTTATATTACAATTTATTAAGTAATGCACTGCACGTAATATCATTACTCTTTCAATCTTTTTTCAAGATACCAAGCTCCTTTTCAATCATAAAATAGATTAAAACTTGCAACAAGATTTTATTCTTGTTGAAAGTGTTTATTCTTATAATCCTTATATAGTGTTCGCAATATGTTTATGGACTTATAAATTAATTTAAGGACTCAATTTAAATTAATGAACTAGATTAATTTTAATTAATTAACTTATAAATTAACTTGAATAAATTAAAATTCCAAAAGTTTTAAGATAAAAGTTTTAGATAAAATTAATAAATTAACTAGTTTAAAATCATTAACTATTTTTAAACTTTGACTTCATTTGAACTAATTTTAAGAACAGTTCAGAATATTTTTCATCAAAATTTGTATTTAATAACCATAATAATAACCATGCTCAAATCAAATTAAATTTTATATAAAATTTTCTTATTGAAAAATGTTGATTCTCTTTTTCATTTAAGTGAAATATCAATAAATGAAATTAGTCCTAGATACAAATTGAGTAAACCTAATCTAATTTTATGTTACTCTTTGTGTTTCATCTGAATTAAAAACGCATTCATTTAATCGATTCAATCATTGAATAATACTTTCGTAATAAAACTATTCCTCGAATACATTAGTCGATGAGATTTAATAAATTCTTTTGAATACTTGTAGTTATCTATTTAATTGACCATGTTAGCCCTAGTGCTAGTTCTAATGTTAATACTAATGCTAACACTAGTAAATTAGCTTGCAAATTATACATTCATAAGCCAGGTTAATTAAATATGAGTAATCAAATAAAAGCAATGAGGCATAAAAATATGTAAACTAATTAAGTGTTTTGGAGAGTGTGACCAACTTTTGACCATGATTATATTTTGTTGCTAATTCCTGGTGTTTGCATTTGAAATGAATAAGAGGTGGAACAGTATTGAACAGTAGTGAACAGTACTCGTAATGTGAAAATTAATTAGAGTTGACATAAAAGTAATAAAAACTATTTTATTTAATAAAGCAGTGATTCATAGCATTGAAAGTATTAATACATTCTTTGAGTATAGAATCAAATCAATAGTTTTGACTCGAATTAAGTCGAAGAGATGTCGGGATTTTGAGAGTCAGACTCAAAGGCAGTCCAAAAAATCAATAGCATAAGAGTAGAGCAATAACTAAACGGATGAGAAGTGATGACAAAGCTTTGCTTCTGTTCTCTCGCCTCTGATCCCAGTTTTTTATCCAATTGGTGTTCACATGTTCTCTATTTTTATGACAAACCGAATGGCATAACATAAAAGTTGTGCTGTCGTTCAGACACAGAATTTGAAGCCAATGTTATATTAATTATTTAATTAAAAAAAAGTAATTATTTTCTCATCAAATGTTTGGTCGATATTCAAAGAGTTCTTAATTAATGTCTCATTTGTTTGATTGATAGGAAAATCACTAAAACTCTGATTTTGTTTTGTTTGTGACTCTATTTTAAACGTCAATAAAATATTAAATCGACTTCAAGTCATCAAATTATTGTCATATTTGTTCAATGTTTCATCAAAAAATCACCTAGGACTATGGATCAAATTAATGGTAAATCTTTATTTAAGTTATTTAAATTTTTTTTCTTGGAATGAAAACAAGTGATGAATAAAAGTTTGTTTTGTATTAAAACATTTCATTACTCGTGAAATGTTATTCACTTACTTTAAAAGATTTCAATTTTGAGCTGAGAATCATTTGAATACCTTATGAGACAATACTATACTCTTAAAGTTTACGAAAGTATTGGCAGGAATTGGGAAGAATTGTATTACCATAACATTCAACAATTTCCTCCACTTTAATCAATTTAGTGAGGAAATAAAAGAACCTTTCTCAATTAAGCACAGAATATGATTTATCTAGTGATGTATTTAAGGCCAATAATTAATTATGCTTTACTTCTATTATGATCAAGATATATTTTATTTATTATATTAAAGTGTTCTTGTTAAAAATTATCCTAAAGATGTTGTGATGAAATACATATAAATTTTCATTTGTAATCATCAAATTATATAAGAAATATATCCAAAGGGTATTATTATTTTTTTGATCCCAATATATAACTCCAATAATTGAGTTTAGCTTTTTTTGAGAAGTGAAGCGATAAGAAGATGCTCTCATTTGCTCTCATTTTGCTCTCATTTTCTTATCTTTATTTGAAAATATAATTGTATTTTCGGTGTCAGTGAAGCGGAATCTAAAGTCACTTCAAATTATTAGTGATTTTCAATACAATAGTTATGAGTGGTTGCTATCAATCTCTGGGAAACATTATTAGCTCTATTCAAGTGTCGGCTCAAACAGCAAATACTGAGCGAAGAAGATGAAGAAAAGTGACCAGAAATAGAAGAAAAACATTTTTACTTTTGATCGCACGTAAAAAATAAGGGATTATCAGCCTTTACTCAACGGCTCCATTGATCGCTTCCTTACCAGAGTTTGCCCGCACTTCATCTCATACTTTCCTTAGGGATAACTGTTTTCCAAATAAACTCAAAACTAATGGAAATTTCAAATAGAAGTTATGGATTCGGCGACACATCATTTGTTCATTCAAATTAAGCCATATATACATTAAGACATTCATTCTAGTCACTTTTTTTTGACAAATTATTCTCATGGAATGTTCATCTTTCACACCAAACATATTTCATTTAGAATATAAGCCTTTTTTGCCATCAAAAACATATTTCTTATCAAAATTCAAAATTGGTTTTATCTCTACTTTTCATAATTATTTGAAAAAACATTAAATATTTATTCTTTTATAAAGAGATCAAAGATTTTATTCCCAAAAGAGAACCAAATATTGAAGTTTTTGGCTTATATTAGGCAAAGGAATTAGAAAATGGTATTGTTTTTACCATTTAGTTGGAGTTAATCCTAATCCATCATTTCTTAAAACACTATACAAAACAAAAGACAAAAGTTAAGTCAATTCCCACTCCATTAAAGAGTTCACAAAACATGTGAAACACTTCTTCTCAATAAATATTTTAATGAGAATTAAAGATCTCTGTATTTGACTAATGAGTGAAAACACAATTTATTGGCAAAAATGCCGAATAAATGTTCTTTTACTTCAAGAAATGGGAATAAAATTATTATTCATTGGAAAAGACAAACATCTCATCTGAAAAAACTGAAGAGAAAAAAGTGAAATCTGTCTGATATTGCGATAGAAATCAAAATGAGTTTCAATATTTGAACCGTGAAATTGAAAGAGTAATCGGATTGCAATTCAAACTTTTATTAGTTTTTCTTTAAATGAAAGACTTTTGAAACCATTTTTTGGTGAATATTTTCAATTTTCAATTTGTGGCCAATAATTTCAGTAATAAATGAGATAAATTAGAATTTGATTATATTTTAAAGTAATCAAGGGAGCTCTCTTAAAATAGCTATTCAAGCGAAAACAGGCCCTGGAGATTCATGCGTAAAAACGGCCACTGACAGCAACAGTAAAATCTCTTGGATTTCTTCTGGATTTAAGATAAATTGAGCTGAAATTTGGTGATTTAGAATGAATTCCAATTCCAGTGACAAAAATACCGTTTCTTTCTTCGCATTCCATTTACGGAAAGGCTTTTAATTTTTAAAAAAAATTTATTTTTGTTCTCTAAAGACACTCTTTTGTTATGTCATTATTTGACAATTTTAGTAGGATTATGAACAAGCTCAATTATATCTTTAATAATTGATTTATTCAATTAACTTAAGCCTAATTAAAGTTTAATTAGATTTAAATCGAAAAGTTTTTAAATCAAATTTGTTTGCGATTTGTTAGAAAAGAACTATCAAGAGACAGACCTTTTATTAATTTAGCATGCTCATTTCTAAATACATTCTGTTAATATTAAATTTAACAGAAGAGCAGTAAAGTAACAAAGTTACCATTCAAGTTTCATTAGTAACAATCTTTAAGTTAGAGATAAATTAATAAACATTTTAAAGTTATGCCTAATTTGGTGGCATTCAATCAAATTAAGGGGAACTTCTCTTTTTTTGTCAATGAATCCCTTGTTATTATTGAGAAATTCCTTCTCTCTATTATCGGAGTGGAGACAAATGTCGTTTCGAATTAATTTAATTTTTTTGGGCGAAATATTTGTAATGTCTGACAGTTTAAGCATATTTCAAGTTTTGATTTATATAAAGGAATAACGCATACAATAGAATAACTCGATTTTTAGGCTTAAATTAAATTAGGATTTGATTTGAATGCAAATAATTCTAAGTTTTTCGTTGAAAAGACGGGAAAATCAATTTTTCTATCATTCAATTCAATTCTAACGACAACTTTTTAACTGAAAATTTGTGATATTTTTTGTCTGAATTACATAAAAATTTTATGAACTTTATTGTAGTCTAAGAATAAGGAAAAGGAGAGAAGAAGAAGAAAATGTATTTCTCAAACTATATTTGAAGCCAAACACAACAGATATGTCAAAGATTTTCATTTTGTGCCGACTATTCACTGAAGTGTAACCATTGGTAACACTATTAGAATATTCTCTAATATAGACTTCGAACGGAATAACGGAATAACCGGTGCTTTTATTTTTTCGACTCAATGGTCACTGAATTAAAGATTAGAATTAGTTAAACAGGGATTCGTCCAAAACAGTTACTATTTTCCAATTGTTGTTTAAGTGCTCTGAGACTATTGTCAAGCAAAGAGAATACAATTCTGGGTCATTCATTCAAAATATATTATGGAATAAATAACTAAATGAATGTTTGATATCTATAATTATATGCATTAATGGATGTATACCATGCTTATACCATGGTATTGCAATATTTGCAAATAAATATCATATTAATTTCGATTGTATTAATAGCTGTATATTCATCGCTACGATAAATGCAGATATTGTTGTTATTATTTCCAGGATTTAGGGTTTGAGCACAGAATAACTGCCATTAAGGAAGAAATTTTGAGATAATTAGAAAAATGCTAAAAACAACTATTAAAATATGGCTCAAAGGCTGTTATTAAACGTCAATCATTGGACGCCATTTTTGACATTTTTTGAATTAACTTAAATTTGCCATTTTTATACTAGATTAGATTCTTCATATTAAAATGATATAATTAACATTCTTTTTCATTATTATGAAAATTATTTATTATTTGATTGATTGATAGTTTAATCATTTATTACATTAACTAAAAATGTGTTAAGAAATGACATTATATTAAATTAATTTTTTTTAATATAAAATATGGTCTAAACCTATAAAACTACATGGTTAGTTTAAACATACTTAATTGGATAATCACTAGAATTATCTGTGAAACTCAGACACAGATTATTTCTTAACAAAATATTTGCTTAACTCTAGTTTTTATGTCTTAATTTATAGACAATTTGTTAAATAATAAGAAAAAAATTAATTTGAAATTTAAATATTATTTAATTTATTACAATTCTATTGAGTCAATAGTATTGAATCCATTTATAATGAATTAAAGCCTAAAATTATAGTTTTATAACAAAATTTTACTTTAGATAATGAGTTAATCTTTAAGGAATAGATAGTATCCGAACAACAAAATTGATTCGTTCTCTTCTGAAGATACCTTTTAGTAGAAATCGATTAATAGCTCAGCCGATTAGCGATCATTTCATAAGTTTTGTTTTTGCCTCTAATTAAGTGCCGGTTTTTGTGTATGTCATGACTTAAAACTAATCCGTGAATTATTGTATGGCTATTCCTCTTAATTAATTGTCACATCTATCAAACTTATTGGTTAAAGTTGTGCTAGTTTATTCCAAATATATATCGTTCTAAAGAACATTCTTTAAAATTGAAAGACTCTCTCATTAGACATAAAACGGAAAAATCGGAAAAACAATATCCTTTTGTTCACTTGTAATCAATTGCATTATATATCATAACTTATGATTTATAAGATATAAAATGACTTAAATTTAGTCGATGTCTCACATTTTCAAGAAAAAGTAAAGAGAGGGTACAGAAAGAGTAAAAAAGAGTCAAATTTGTTTTATTTGTCGAAAATTTCATTTTCATTATAAAAGTAAATAAAAGACTAAATATATAAATAAATTGTATTTCTCTTTAGTTTACTCTTTTTTTGAAACGAACTGTGATTTTCTATTTTTCGGTTTTCCTGAAAAAATCGTTTTATTGGACGTCTTGTGCTTCTCATCTGTTATTTTACTTTTCATACATTTTATGATTTGAAATTCAATTCAATATATTTTTGTCGGAAAACACTATTTTTTTAGTAAAATATATTTGGGAAATGAATTTTGTGGCACTATTTCTAAATAAGGAGCAAATAATTTATTTATTCTGTGTTTTATTGGTTGGAGTGTCGACCACTTTTGAAGTTTTTTCTCTCCTGGGTTTTCTTGTTTTTATAAGTAAATTCTTTTTTAATTTAGAGTTTTCTTTACAAATGGTTTTCCCAAATCACATACTTTTGTATTCTCCCGGGAAAAGGAGTCCCAACAAAACAAAGCCCTAATCAATGTCTGAAATACTCCTTAACGTAATGATAATTTGATTTTTTTGCCGACTTTTCTTAGACTTTCCGATAGACTAAATACGAGTCAAGTTTTTTATGTCTTTTTTGTGTCTTTTTTTCACTCCGTTTTTAATTAATACGATTTGTTTCTACTCATTCACTTATTGAAAGAGCAATTCATTAATTAAGGAAAAGTCCTATTAATGAGAACGTTATTAAAATATTCATTTGGGAGACAATGGTTTCCACATTAAAAATAAGAGAAAATCCTTCGTTTCTTTAACCAAATTATAGGAATTTATATACATTTTCCGATTTTTCTATTCTTTAGTGAATTTTTGATTACTGACTAACGAAAATTTATTGCAAAATCTATTTTACTCTATTTTTTCATTCCTTTACAGAAGAGAGGGATAAAAAATGAGAGAGAGAAGGGAGAGAGAGAGAGAGAGAGAGAGAGA
>JAQIXI010001409.1:0-13888 GCA_034700165.1 Galumnidae sp. Gr-Ori-00277 | reverse complement strand
AAGGGTATCATTTTTAATAAACTTGGTAATAGTATTTAAGAATGAAAATTCAAAGAGCCCCCAAACGAGCCCTTTTTCCAATAGAAATTAATAAAATGTCAGCCAATGCTTCAGAACTGTTTTCTGCAAAAAAATGTGTCTTTCAATTATGGTTTCCGGCAAACCTGAGTCACTTATATCCGGGTCTGATTGTATTATCAAAATAAATGGCTTCACTTTTTGTGTCATTCACTACATTCGGTAGATTAAGTCCTGATGAATGTCATCCATGTTATCGCATATTCGCATTTCAATACAATATTTTAATCGTATATTTCTTTGAGTCATTCAAAAATTATTTTCTACACAATTATTGATCTCTTTTTTGCACAACTCTTACATTTCTATTAATAAAAATGAGTTTATGTCAGGAATTTTCAAAAAAAAAACTTCACAAAAAGGCATTATTTTATTATTGCGTTTTATGTTAGTCTTTGAATTAATTATAAGTTTACATAAGTTTTGCGATCAATAATTTGTTTTTAAAGACTAATCTAATTGTGTCTCATCTGTACTTATGTATAACTTTTGCTAATTACCAAAAATTGATTAATTTTCTTAATATCTCTAAAATTATCGCATTTTCATCTCTTAAGTAATTATAAGTGTCATTTGAATACTAATTTTCTCATTACATTTAATCCTAATTTGTTTAAATAGTTTCACTTTTTTTTGAAAAAATTGAATTATTTTGATGTTATTCTTATTGGAGTTTTTGTTTTCTTGTCTTCATTTGAATAAAATATTTTAGAATTCAATTCTTTGGAGTGTTTTTCATAAATAAATGGAAAAATGGATTCAATTTTCAGTTGACTTTCAATTTGGATTTGTTTTCTATTATGGATAGAACTGACAAAAATTGATAATATCGTAAACCTAACGCTTCTTAGAGTACTTACTGTCCAATATTTTTAATACTAGAAATCTTGAGTCACTCTTTGCAGAGCAAACGGTTTTCAAGACTTATTTGCTTTTAATCAATAGTTTTGACAAAACGTTTATTAAAAAAAAAAGGAACGAAAACATCAAATATGTTATCAAAAGACTAGAATTTGGAATAATATTTAAGAAAAATATTGATTTTAAATGAAAAATATATTTTTGTTAACAAATTCTGTTCTTTTAACTGACATAATATGAGTTTTTTCTTTTATAAAAAAGGGACGAGTATTGAGAGTCGTGTCTAAAATTACGTTTAAAGAGTGTATTCCACTCCAGACCAGACTCTTGTAATTCCAGTCCATTCGTGCGTTTATGAGTTTCGAGGGCTTTATTTTTCGCACATTTTCCAACTCTTATCACTTCATATCTTCTGAAAACAATTATTTTTATAACAGTTATTATTTTTAACTTTTCTCTTAAGGGTATCTATTATTCACTCAATGAACTGTTTTCAAAATATCATTCCTGGGGTTTGTCTAAGATTTTCAGTTTTTAATAGAAAACACGAAAAGTTATTTTTGAGGATTTTCTGTAATTTCTTAAGGAATCTTCGAATCGGTTTCAGTTCATTGAATTTAATCTATTTTTTTCAAAATAGAAAATTCAAAACTGAATATCAAAAGCATTTCAATTCAACTCTTTTTGGAATAGATTTTCATTTTGAAGTCAAATCCCAATAAAATGTTTGTCGATAGAAGTCATATGTGAACCAAATGTTGGTTAAGAAATGCGATATAATTCTGTATGACTTTTAGTGCGAATGTATGTCTGACCCAAACTTTTACACGAGTTTTCATTTCCTTCCTTTCATTCAATATCTCGAGAAAATGATTTTAAGGAATTCTGTAAATTTCATATATTTTTGTGATTTTACGTAAATTTATGATCATTTTATGAATAGTATTTAGAATTAATCTTTTTTTTCAAAATTTTAATGTATATGAAATCCTAAAAGGATTTACCATGTCAATTTACTTGAATCTATGTATCAAATTTATATGAAATATTCAAATCTTTTTAATGCTCTTACACAAAATTACACAAAAAAACTACATCTCATTTAGTATTCCCTCTTAACTTATGAAAGATTTTAAGTAAAGCCATCAATAACTCAATCAATAAGTGGTCACAAAATTCAGTCTATATTTCAATCAATCTTTCGTTGGTTTAATTAAATCAATTCTGTCGTAAAACCGTTGACTCGAATGGATTGCAGTCATCCCTCAAATTATTCGCTAATTATAAAAGTGTCGCTCAAAATAACGTATCGATAGCTATTGGCTCTGGTTTTGATGTTTTTCATACATAGAAAGTACTCCAAAGAAATACAATTTCTTTTTGAGATTATAAGATGAGAATCAAGTGATGATTCACTCAATTTATGTTATCATTCAGTAATAGTTTAGTTTGTTTTGTCTCCAAAAACATGATTTTTGCTGAACTCTAATATTACAAAAGAAGTGGTGAAGACTATGAATGAATTTGAACAAAACAATCTTGGCACAAATCAGATGGAATAAGTGTTAATCATTTAATCTAAATGCTAATCATTTGGATAGTGTCGGACACAATTTTGTTTAAAAGTTTATTTGAAATATGAATGCTCTGAATCTGAAACTGACTTCTTATATGACAGAACCGTTTAAAGGCTGAGCCGTTTTTATATTATATAATTTATATAAATATAAAACTTAAGCTGAAAAAGCACTCAACACTTCAGATCATTATTCAAATATGAGTCACGGAATGTCTGATATTTTTCGGATAAGAAAAATATTCAAAGCCTATCACTTATTCAATTGATAACTTCTTATCGATATTATCCGACCAAAAGACTCGAATTGCTATAAATTCAACTTTTATTGAAAGCCAATGGCTTTTAGTCACTCAATGTTTCAATGGTTTTATATTTAAGATATGGTTTTATATTTTCATATTTAGATTTAGACAAAGCCTTCAAATGTAAATCAGTTTAAAAATAAAAGTGACTAAAAATACGGAGAAATTAATAGTTTTTGAGGAAATATTGGGTTAATATCGATATAATTTTCGCTTCGAAGGGCGTCGGCATTGAATGTTAAATGAAATGAGGAAAGACTTTCAAAACAATGCAAATGCGATACCTTTTGTCCCCAAATAATATCAATTCTGTTAAACAAATCGCTATTGAATTTTGAATTAAAACCATTTTTAATGCATTTATTTCTCTCGAAAAATCAGAAAATGTTTTATGTTTTACGTTATGTTAACAAATCCTAATTGTTATTAAAGTATATAAACGGGCAAAAAATCGATTGATTTGATCTTTAAGAGTCATTAGCTTCAGGATAAATGATGTTTTATCGCATTACAGGATCTGATTCTGACATCAATTTCACCAGAATTTTGCTTAACATAAAGTAAATGACAGCAATTCCACGATTTTCACTAATTTTATAAACTCTACTCATATTCTAAATTAAGAAATACATGTATTTCTAGAAATGAAACTCTCATTTAATCTGAAATTATAATAATTTTGAGTTTTCTCTTCCAAAAAGAGTTTAATTATTTTTCGCTGTTATTCACTGAAATTTAAATCAATTATTTAATATGCAATTCAAGCGGAATCCCGGGTCTATTAGCTATAGTTCTTCTTTGACTATAAAATTAATTCATTTATCAATTTTAAAGTTTGTCTTAAATTAATGTAAATTTTGAGCCGAATATCAATTTTTAATTTAAACTTTTCTTTTATGTAAAGAAAAAACTGAAAATTTCTTTTTAAAAGAAGAATCAATTTATGAATTTCGGTACAAATGATAACATATTAGACATTATTATTATTCTTATTTTAAATGATTAATCATTTAAATGACATATTTATCGGAAAGTAGTTCGTTGTCCTCAAGCATTGAATTTTATTTGAATTATTCAGTGCTCTCTTCTTTCAGATCTAATGATCTAATATTTGTTCAATTTTTTATCCATCAAATAATAATAATAACGATGTGTTCCACTGTTTTCTTCTTAAGTCTTGGATACTTAAGCTCAGGGCACACACAAAAGAGATGTCATTATTTAAGAAATCGACAAAAGATTAACTCCGAGCCATTCATTCACTCATTTATTGCATTTATTCTGATTCTAATGCAAAGAGTAATTCAATTAAAACTATTTTATCAGACAATAGGTTCCAGTCTTTAGAGAGTCGACTGAAAATCAATTTCTTACAAAACATTTGATATTAAATTTGGAAAAATTCGACTAAAATTATAACATTATTCGCACATCAGTTGACAAAACTTCACTTTCGAGCCATTCATTGATAAGGACTGGCCTTAAATTAAAACAACATAACAATAAACTGACGACAGAATACTTTCGCCAATATTTTGCGATAAGAGAAACACTAATGGAAACAAAATTCACTCCATTTAACGCAAATATCCTATAAATTATGCAATAAATGCTAGTTTTTTGCAGGATTACTCAAAATGTCATCAGCTTTTCCTATTTGTTTGGGTAATTCGTCGAATGGTTTTTGGAGTGCGACTGACCTTAAAATTGGTTTAACTTTCGTCTCAAACTCTAATTGTAAGTCAATTATGAGATAAAAGAAAAATCTCTAAAATATTTATCAAATGGAAATCATTTGGAGATCTTTTAGAAAGTGATGTCCCCTTCAATCTATTACACAACTGATGGAGGAGTTGTCAACTTCACTGTTAGTGCTATTCCTCACTTCCAGTGCAGTAATTTCGTGTGATTTATCACTCACTGGACTTAAATATAACTTTGAAGTGAACTTAAGTCAAGAAAACTGTTGAAAAATATTAATTTTTGTCACTTTTAGTGTCGTTTGGATTTATTTTTGTCGAATAGAAAACGCATTCAAATGATTACAAATTCATTCAATTTATATATATTGAAGACGTGAAGACAGAAATGAGAAAAAAATGTCCAAACTTTGCATTTTTAAAATGAGCCTTAAAATTGATTATCGTGTGAACCTAATTATGAGACAATAATTTAACGAACATTTTTTAAAACAAAAATTTTGCTGACTTTTACACAAATGGATGTTTGCTTTCATTCATTAGATTTAATAAATGACTCAAATTTTATAAAATATTGGTTTTCGGTTCACTTTTAACTGAAATTCAAATAATTCTTTCAAATGTTAACGAAGTAAAATTATGATCAAGCTAAAATTTCTGAAAATAATAGACATCTAAATTGAATTTCAGTTCAAATACAGTCATCAACCTGTCGGGTGAAGTACCTATCGGGTGAACTAACCGATCAGGTGAAGTGAATCTCAAACCCATTGCCATAGACCTTAATGTTAAAAATCAACCGTTCGGGTGAACTAACCGTTCGGGTGAAGTAAATTCCATTCCCAAACCACTTCACCCGATAGGTTGACGACTGTATTGTTTTAATGCCAACATTTTTATTCTGAAAGAGTTTTATATCAATAATTAGTGATTCCAAAGATGTCTGTAATTCAATAAATGAGTTCCCAATTATTGTTCAAATACTTTATGGTTAGCCATCACTTATGAGGTGCTATCGGCTAACGTTTGGTCCGAATACTAACTCAATTACTTTTATGATTAAATCAAATAAAATAAATCAATAAATTCATTGCTCAACAAAAGAGTGGAAATCCTTTCGATTAGCACTTAATTATAGATTGAGTTAAACATATAATTTGTAGTTAATCTGAAAGCTATCAAATTTGAGACAAATCACCAAAAACTCAGACAAATTGATGACCACTTATATAAAATAGTGTCAATCCGTTTAATTTATTTAAAATAATTAATTTCTTTTAAATAATATTTCAATAAAAGTATTTTTCATTTCTTGATTTCAGCCAAAATTTTCAGTACATTAATCATTGGCTTATATCAAGAACTTATTGTATTTCTTTTGTATTTAACCTTTCAACTTCAAAATTTCAAGTATTGGTTTATTTACCATAACATTGAAAGTAAACTAACTTGCAAATTAGTTGACTTTGGAGAAGGGTTCAACCATGATATCGATAGCCATCGGTGGTCACCACCGGATTAATTGTGGACTTAATTCCTAAAAGAAATTAAAGGATATTTCGCTAACAAAAGTTGTAACCAAAAGTAAAAGACCTTTTAGTCCAAGAAAAGGGATTCCAGTTCTAAACATTAAATTGATGTCACATATGATTGCAAAATAACTTCAATTATTAATATTAACACTAATTAACAATAAATATAATACAACTCTAATTAAAAATATAATTTTCTTTATTTACTTTATACTAAAATTAATAAAGTCTTATGAGTAATAAGTTATGACTCATAACTTATTAGTAATAAGTTATTAATATTCAAATGATTGTAAATATTGAAAGGAATTTCATATAATAAATAAGTCAATGATTTCAGACTGAAATTTTCAGTCATTTAATTTCAAGTTTTCTATTCCTCAGCACTTCTTTTATTAGTACTGTCTCGGAGTTTATCCGTGTCCTCTTCTAGATTTCTTATACCTGAAAAATGGTCCTGATCATTTTAAAAGTATTCTTATTCTGTTAGAACAGAAACTCAATGTTTGGATTCAAATCACATAAAAAATTTAATCTGAATTATGAATGAAAGTCAGGTTTTGAGTGGAGTTCCAAAACAGACAAATGTTTTCGTTTATGATTTTCTGTAATAAATCTAAAGAAAAGTGAAGTAATGCCTGAAAATCAGACGATATGTTGTGCTCTTCAAACAAAGAGCAGGTGTTCACCAAAAATCTCTGTTTAATTCATTGTCTTTCGGCAGAAAAGAAGTCATGAAATAGTGATAAAAGTTGGGCACAAAAAATATTTTATTTGTTCTTCGATTACGACTCGATTTTCTGCTCTAAAACTGTAAACATTTTTCGGGTTTTTTATCACAAAAAAAGAGAAAAATCTTTTGATTAAAAGAATGACAAAAACAAAAGCAAACATTTATCTGAAAATTTTGATTAAAAAAAGAGAGACCTTTTGTTTTAGTTTACATTTTTTGGGGGATAATAACCATAACTTCTGTTGACTGCATTTACATAATTAAATTGTGGGTATTATTGACTTCGGAAAAAAGTAATTGATGTGAGGCTGGGGTGGAGTGCAGTCCACGAGAAGATGTTCACATTTTGGGAGAAAACACCCAAAATATCATTATATTCAATGACTTACTACAAGAGATAGAGTTTGTGTCAAACCATTCAATCATATATAGAGAGAATGTCTTCTGAATCGGGAAAACATCGAAAATAAAATCATTTAACAAAAGTATAGACACTTTACATAACTTTTTGAAAATTTAAAATTTATTCAAAAAATCATTTTATAATTTTATACATAATATAAGCGAATAGTCATAAGTTAAGTAATACTTCGTATAAGTCATACAAATTGTTTAATTAGTTTTCTTTTGTAAAGATTTTAATATAATTATGATTAGTATTATCTGAACAACGAATCATTCAATGAATATATTTATGATTTACTCAAAAAATAATATAAATTTGATTAATTGCACAGTTTTTGGAGGTTTTGGTTATTAAAAAGACTAAAAGTGAGAGAAAACTCATACAAAAAAAGAAAAGTTCGAAAAAATTATATTAAATTAAATGAATTTCAATGATATTAATGTATATTATCTTAAATAACAATATTTGTCACTAAAACGAAGACTTAATTCAAAGTTAAATATAATTTTGTTGTAAATTTTATTTATTGAAAAAGACTGCTCTCAAACTCAATGACATTAATATTATTCTGGGAATGAAAACAAATTCTGTGCTCATATTCCAGTCTTTCATTTGGCACAAGTCGTTAATTTTTTTTGTCTAATTTTTAGGACAGATTCAGTCATTTGTTTTTTAAGGCAAATTCGTTGTGTTTTTGTTGGATTTCCTTCCATTTGTTTCACACAAATGTTAAGTTCGTCACAAAAAAAGACATTTCACTAAATAATTAATATATTTTTCAAACCAATGGTTAAGAAGTCCTCCAATCGATTAGAAGTAAGTCTTTTACACAAAAAACACAGAAAATTGTCAAAAAAATAATTTCAGTCAAATTATCGCAAAAAGAACTCATTTGAAACGAAGAAAAATTAATTTGTTTTTGAGATTATTTCGAAGAACGGTATCACTGTTTGCCGCCATAAGTAGGGTTCTTGAAAGTAGTAGTGGCTTGCTTAAATATTGGGTTCTCTCCCTATCAACAAAAATTGAGATAAAATTAGTAATGTTTGAGATATAAGATAGGGTTTTGTGCCAATTAGAGCACCGGTACATACAGTGTCCCACTTAGCCATCATTCTCTCCTTTTCAAACTTTGCGAACTCTCTTCTGTCGTGAATTGTTGTCAATAGTTTCCAAATGAGGAGTAGCGCCAAACCGATCAAAACGATGCCAACGATTACACCGATAACTATTGCCAACACATCGACGGGTTCGGGACAGTCTTTAGTATTCTGTGCGATCACATAAATGAGATCATCGTTTTCATCGTATTTGTATTTGAATTGGAATTTGCAGTCGTCGTCATCAATGAAGACACAGAGCTGTTCGCCCTCTTGAATGTCAAACTCTGACGTTCCGATTGGGTTAATACTGCACCGATTGCACGCCTCCTCATCCAGTGGTCCGCTCTGATGAATACGACACTGAACACATTCTTTGTATGTCTCGCACTGAGACTTACAGGTGGGACAGTCCTCACAATATTGTCCAGTGTATTGTTCCTCTCCCTGAGGCTCACAAATACAAACACCACAAACACATTTTCCTCTTCCATTGCACTCCTTTTTGGTGTTGGGATCAATACAATCGTTGTTTGACTTTCTACAGCTGCAATCTGGTCCATCCCAGTCATCGTTACAAACACAGTTACCGCAAACACACTGTCCATGGTCCGGACCGCTGCACACTTTACCGTCATATCGATCGCAACTGAAATTATCGCATTCACAGTATTTTCCGGTCACTTCTTCCGGCGCTTCCCGTTTATAGCACTCGCATTCACCACATCTACAAAATAAAAAATTAATTCATTTGAATAAAATGAAAGTATGAAGACATTTGTACTGACCTGCACGCCCCTCTTCCCGAACATACTTTCGTATCATTTCCTCTAATACACGACTGTTCCTCCTCTGCGGGATTGGCATCTTTAGCGTCGCACTCACAGCGACGGCCATAATAGTTGCCATAACAGGAACAGATACCGCATTCATAAGTACCTCTTCCCTCACAAGAAGCACTATTGGGCTGTTCATTCCATGGTTTTTCACAATCGCATTCACATATCATCTCTAAGTCGATGAGTAGTGCGTCATTCAAACCGACCGGATATATCTGTATTGTCTGATTCCATTCATTAGGATTTCGTGGACACGACGTAACCTCTATTTTAGCCTCAAATGTTACGCTATCGCCCACTCGAAGCCCTTTACAGATCTTTGTCTCCTCTCGCCTTCCTTTAAGACATGAAGAATAATAAGTAATCTTCACGTTATCCGTTGCGTTATCTTTCAATTCGACGGCTGACGTGATCTTCAAATATTCGTTTTGAATCAATTCGACGACATTTGACGAATCGTTTTCGAGCTTTCCTGCAGTCGAGCCCTCAATTAAAGGATTCTGTCCTTCAGCCAATTGTTGGTATATATTGTACTGATTTGCAGTGACGGCAAATATGACGTTCACGTGATGTTCTTTCACTTTATGGTTAATTTGACTGATTGATGGATAATCTTGAGTTGTGCTCTCTGTGTAAAGACCAGATCTGTCTAAATGACAGTCTCCGTCGTTAGGCTTTACTATTCCTCCTAACTTTCCATCTCCGGCGTAATGAAAACCGGAATCAGTGGAAAAGACTAACATTTTTCTTGACTTATCTCTCCAACCGATTTCATTCTTGCAAACGATTGCCTGCATAATAGCATCGAAACCTCCTTCCGGTGCATCCAAATTACCCGATATCCGAGTGGCCGTCACTTTATTGACGAATTCATTGGCGTCAGTCTCTAATTTCATATGATTTCTAAATCCATACGGAGCCGCACAACCAGTGCAGGGCTCGTCCAGTCTATACTCAAATAAAATTAAAAGTCAATAATAATAATAATAAAAGATTTAAAGAAAGTCATACTTTTCCCTAACAGTACTGACATAAGGCATTACAACCTTATCGACGAAAGACCCAAATCCGAGTCTGAAATTAGAAGTGATTTTCCTCATATTGACTGCCAATTGGTTCCCCAATTGCGCCAATTTTTCCTTATCGTCTTCCATTGATTTGGACAAATCCATGAGATAGTAGAGGTCCACCGGATAGTCCAGTGCCTGTTTGAATGTTATGTGAACGCTGTATGGAAGGTTTGGTCTCAACCGTAAGTGTACTCTTTGTGGTCTCAACTGAATGGGGTCACTGTCTTCAGAAGTCTTGTTTGAAAGCTCTTCGTTAAGAATTGGAGTAAAAGAGGGTCCGGGAAAAAATATTGAGTCATAGCAGCCGTGGTCTGACAATCGATTTATATAATCACATCTGTGGTAACTAAAGTTACCCCTCTTCATACACCACCCGCACTGAGGGCTGGCAGTTATACATTCACTACATGTCTCTTTGGAAGTGCACGGATTGCTATTCAAGTCATCGTTTTTTACTGTTTTTCAATCAAATAAAAAATCAATAAATCATTTGATTGACAGACAATTCTATTGACGGAAATGTTTTGAAAGAATTTCCGCTTTCATTGCAATAAAAGAAATGATTGATTGAATGCAAAGTTAGTCAATGGATGAGTACTTACTTTGAGATAATGTGGCAGTGATTAGGTATAACAATATGACTAAAGTGTACAAAGTTTTCATTTTTTTTATTTTATATAATTTATTCCTCTAAAAGTGTTTATTATATTAATTATTAATTTACGATAAACTCATGAAATCATAAATTTTGATGAAAAAGAAGTTTCGAAGAATTTGAGTCGAATTTCCTGTAATTAAAACCAGATTTTAATAAATTTTGTTGAAATACTTTTATAAAGAATTACTAAATAAGAAAATAAAAGATTTATTTTATTTCACCGGAAATCTGATTGAGTCATATAAAGAGTGTTTAGTGGGCACAGACTCTATTGGATGGGTTGGTGTCTTGTTTTGTTGCTTTTGTTGAGACATTTACATAACTCTACCATAAAATTAATGTATTTTAATCTCATTAATTCTGTGCTAAATCTCAGGTCAAATCCAATAGAGTTCACGAAATAAAACAAATTTCAATTCAAAGTTTGAGTCGAAAAGTAGTTAATAAATGGTTGGAAACTGTTTTGTTTGGACTCCTTTTCTTCGCAAATGTTTTCTCTAAACAAATATTAGAATTTCTTCTGAAAATTTTATTGCAGTAAAGACTGAAAAAGAATTGACGGAGCGATGAGTGGAGGGTTTCACTAATGTGAGGGTTAAGGTTAATGGCTTTTGGGCTGAAAGATAGAGTGAAAGCCAACAGAATCTGTGACCCAATAGGACTGCGAACGAGAATCAGAGATGAGTACATATTTCGCGCAAATGTTCCCTTCCTTAGACTTTGGGCTATATTTTTGGTCAAAAGTTTTGTTTTTGATAACTCTTTCGACACATTTTGACATCTCTTCAAGTCTTTTGGCGACAAAACATAAGTCAAGCAAAGAGTTTGTGCGAAAGAGTGCCAACAAAAACCGTATTTAAATTTTAGGAACAAAACGCGGTTTTTAAAAATAGTATCTTTTTGTGACCCAAAGAATGAGGTTTTTGTTGTTTTCAAACAAAATTAATTTTGTGGTCTATTTTTTAAAAACGAGAACTTTAATGAGTTAAAAAACATTAGTTGAACTTGCTCATTTTACTCAAACATTATTCCTCTAATTTCCGGTGAATTAAGTTTAAAAGCCATAAATAAATAAATGAATCAATTATTCAATTATTTGAATAAATAATGAAAATATAAAATAAATGGAAATCCGAGACATTTATTAAACAGAATATGAGTACTAATGAAGCGCTTCATTGGTTTGTTATACAAAAAAATAAGAAAAACAATTAATTGAGGTTTACTAATGAGGCAAAAGCTGTACTTAAATTTGATAGATGTATTATATTTAGTTAATTTGTCCGGTTAATAGTGAAGCCTTTCATAGAAAGGGATGGAAATTAAGTGTTTATCAAATAAACGGAGTATTTATCGAAACTAATAATTAGTTTTTTATATTCGTTTCAATAATATATAGCCTTTCATATGAAGTGTGAAAAAAGGCTAAAAACAATCCATAAATAAATTGATTATAACTTTTCACAGATTATCACAAACTATAAAACACTGAATTCAAACAAAGATTTGATGTGAAAATTGATTAAAACATTTAAGGAATAAACAAAAAGTATCAGAAAATCTAATCAAATATTGAAAAGTTTTAACAGTAAATACTTACCAAACATTAATAATATTGAGATTCAATTGCGAAGAGAAGTGAAGAAACAAAATTATTAAGGAGTTTATGGTTGGGATGAGTCAAACAGATGTTCAAAACATTTCAAATTAAATAAATTAGACAATAGTTATGATCATAAAATTCATTTCTAATGACGAGTATTGCTATTAATTAACAAAATTTCTAAATAAAATTCAATTTAAATCTAAAACAACTGAATTAAATTAAATTAATTGTAGTATCAAATCATGAGTTTATGGGCACTGAAGTGAATGTTTGTGTTTTGAAAATGTTATGCAAAAAAGCAGTACATCTGAGAGGCAGTCAACTAATGCTTGAAATAAAGCCGAGATTTTTAAGGCGAACCCAAAACACAGCCTCTAAAACAAGACTTACTTTATATGGAGTGAGTCTTCAAATGGTTATAAACTCGAATTATGTCGAACTCTGGAGGCTTTATATGAAGCAGTGGTTACCTCTCTCTTCATCAGATGGTAGAGTTGTATACAAATCCAATTCAATACCAATTTTTTGAATTCAACTTTGAAAACATGAGAATAATTTTTGTCAAAATTTCACTTAAATTTGACTCAAAGTTTTTTTTATATGAATTTTAAAGGAAACACTTTTTTCACTTCACTTCTAATCAATTACTTATCATTTGTTTATTGAATTACTTCGCGAAAGGAATTCATTTTTTCTCCAAAACATCAATAATTATGATATGAAAAGAGCTGTCGATTTAATTATTCACAGAAAACTCAGAGACATATCTTTATATTCCTTTACATTTAATATGACTAATATTTCGGCCGATTTGAGCGGTAATTCATTTTTAAATATAATTTAATTAAAACTAAATTAAAATTAAATAAATTTGAAAAGCAATGCGCAAACCCTATGGCACTGAAGACTCACAAAGACTTTTGGAGGAAAGTCTGCCGACCGCTAATCCGTTCAAACTTTTTCACATTTGGTTTGAAGAAGTGAAGGCTTGCGGTAAAGTATACGAACCGAATGCTGTCTGTTTGGCCACAAGTGATAAGTAATTATGGAAATTATCTCAAAATTGTTTTATATAAAAATATGATTATATGATTGCTTAGAAACGGTCGGCCCTCAGCGCGAATGGTTCTCTTGAAAGGGTATGGAATGGAAGAGGGTTTCAAAATATTTACAAATTATGAGAGCCGTAAATCACAGGAAATGGTAACTAATACTCAACAAATCAATCAATTAATTACTAATTTATTATTTACTTATTGATAAAAGATAGAGAACCCAAAGGCACAGCTTCTCTTCTATTGGGATATCTTCAACAGACAGGTCCGCATTGAAGGCAAAGTTGAAAAGACAACAAATGAAGAATCGGATCAATACTTCGGGCACAGACCCCGCGCCAGTCAAATATCTGCAAGAATTAGTAAACA
>JAQIXI010001408.1:0-13895 GCA_034700165.1 Galumnidae sp. Gr-Ori-00277 | reverse complement strand
CATTTGTTTCACCATTTGTTTAGACCATTCAGACTATCATTTAGTGATTTTGACATAAAGTTTAAACTTTTCCTAACATTTTTAAGAGCCTTAACTTAAGCATAGGTTTAGAGTTTGATTAGAGTCTAGTCTTGAGAAAAGTGGTTATGTGTGACAATAATGGTTTGAGTGCTGCCATATCTGCCATTCTTTTAGTAAAGTTGAGTTGAGTTGAGTTGAGTCGAGTCGACCCCATTCCGAGTGCCAGTTGTGTACAGAACTAGGAGTCCATACAATCAATGCAGTGGTAGTCGTTCAGCAAAGGAGAGGTGATAATAGCAATACTAAAATACTGGTTCGGTTCTCCTCATATCCTCATATCCTGGACTGCGATCTGCCATTGAGAGCACTGGCACAGCACTGGCAGAGTCTTTAAGGACCTCCTCCTTCCTCAATACGAGCTAAAGGTCTTTAGTTACAGACTTAGTGTTGTGTACTATAGAGACGACGAGTGACTGTCTTTCAGTGCATACTATCGTTGCAATCAATGCTATGGCTATGGCTGTGATCTAAGCACAGGTCTGCAAACACGCCATACATGCCATACACGCCATACAACTGTTGTGTCGAATAGCAGTCGAACAGCGCTTTCCTATCGCTTGAAGACCGCAAATGCCAACAGAGATAGTGTTCGTCCTCTGACTGCACAGAATGACGTTTTTACCAGTGCTGACACACAACACACCGACAACTCAGCCATTCTTTGTCAGCCATTCCTCCGATTAAGTGGTAAGTCTTATATTTCTCTAAATTATCCTCAAATTCTCTTTAGATTTATATTTGTTTTCATTTGATTCTAATGTTATTCAATGTTTTCACTAAAACTATGACTCAATGTTTCAAAAATAAAACAAAATATATGTTTGACTTAATCTCAGATTTTAGTCTTTTATTTAATCTGATCTCCAATTTGTGAACAAACAAATGGTTTTTATAATCATATTTTAATCAAATATTAATTCAAAATTTTTAAAACATATTTTATAATAATTTTGAAATATTTTATAATTAATTTTTTTATCGAAATGTTTGAAATCGATATCACAGACGAAGAATTAATTTAATTAAATTTGTTTTAAGACAAACAAACCTTAGTTTAACCAAAGATTTAATCCATTAAAAGCCATTTTTGGGTCTTAAGATTAGGGATTTGTTAAATATTTGTCACATTTTCACTAATTTCCACTAATTTTGAGATATTATTGGTTTTAATGCCTCCCAAAGAGTGATAAATATTTGGTAATAAAATGGCGTCATTTCAGAAGTAGAGTCAACCCTAAAATAGATGGAATGACAGCTATTCTGCAGCTATTCTTCTGCTCTTTATTTCTTGTGTCGAACCGATTCCGCGAAGCATTTCTCAGTTGAGATCAATTAATCTTAAGCCAAACACCAGTTTCTGAGACATCCGTTTCTCGGAATTATCAGCAGTCAGTCAGTTATCAGCAAAAGACAGACTTAGGCTTAAGTTAAGGTTAGGGATATGAGCTGTAGAGGCACTCAAGTGTTTAAGACTTGTTCTGCCGGTAGTAAAGAGAGGGGCAATAAAAAGAGGAACTGTTCGCCATTTTGACGGCCGTCTCGTTATGTCGGTGTTGTCCTTGGATTTGATGTCTTTGCAGTAGAGCTATCTATGTATGGCATATGTATGGTATGTCTCAATGCATTGTCTCTATTATCGTTAGTCTGGGTTAGCTCTGGTGGAGTTGTGGCTCATCGCACAGTAACAGCATTGAGAGCACATTCCAGTTATCTCTCACTCAATGTCTCATAAGTCAACTCCAATCATAGTCTTTAGTGTTTTGGCCGAATGCCTACGACTGCGTTGCCATTAGGTTATCAATGAATGGGTGTTCACTCTTTGCTTTGTCAGACATCACATCCTATATCCCTTTACTCTTCTGTTCATATTATCATTTGATACCATAATTGTCTTAAAAACAATTGAATGAATGAATGAATGAATGCACGAGTTTTTACATTTCATAAGAAATAGTCTTTACTTTCGATTATTGATTCTCGCAATGAATACAATGAATGCAATGAATGCACGAGACTTAGAACCGAATGACAAACAAATTCTATTCTGTCTTTAATTGTCTTCAATTGATTTGTGATTTTATTTTCTCATTTCTTTTTATTATTTTTCAGATTTATTATCGATTCGTTATTAAAGCGAATGTTTCGGATATTTTTCTCAAAAAAAGTTCAGTTCACACCTATTTGTCGACATCTTTAGCATGAATTAGCGGAATGGCTCGAGTGCCGCCCGTCAAGATGTCTTATCCCTGTAATGAATGCTCTTTTGAAGCCCAGAGTGCGCGCCAGTTGTCCAGACATAAGGCCGTCACTCACGTGGAGAATGCCTTAAAATGTGTTCTCTGTCCCTTCGTTACGGTTGGTCTCATCCCAAACTTCTTTTGTTTTAATTAAATTTTTTTGTTTATTTGTTGACAACAGGCGTATCAGACAAACCTTTTGAGACATCGAAGAGAAGTTCACGGAATCTGTGGCTCAAAAGGTTTGCAAATTAGAAATCAATTGAACCGAAAATTACTTATAATTGAAATAATTTTTACTCAAAGGAAACAAAAGCTGCAAATTTTGTGGTTTTCTCTCCGAAGATAACGAGACTCTTATTCGACATCAATTGGAAGTTCATCGCGATATCCTTAAATCAGCTCAGGTTAAATTCGCCAAAGAATTGGTGTCAGCCGGTGGTGAAGACAGCAGTTTGAATATCAGTCATTATGGAAATACTTCCGATTTAATTGAAAGTCAAAGTCGTATCGAAAACGATTCGAATGCGATTCGAACTCAAGAAGAAGAAGAAGACGACGACAAAAATTTTTGGAAAGAGGCGTATGAAGACAATGGACCCAATATTTTCATGAATTTGGGAGCATATCATCAAAACAGAGATCAGAGCGATTCAAACCCCAATTGGTACGAGTCTTCAGGACAACCATCGCCTTCATCTCACGAGAACTCAATCAGTGAATTTGTGTCGTCGCGCGCCAGTACTCCAAAGTTTATAAACAAGAAAATGGCCATTCCTTCAAGTGGTGGAAGTGATGATTTGCCCGCAACACGTATTCGAAGGCAATACACGTGTAATGATTGTGGATTCCGTACTATTAATCCGAGAGAATTTTTATATCATCGACGGGACGCACACGGACAGAGACTAAAAATAGTGGAGTGCCCTTATTGTGTATATGCCTGTCAATACGTTCAGAAACTTCAGAGACATTTATTATTAGTGCATAAATTAGAGACTTCAATGACTCCTCCGCCAGAAATGAGTCACTCCTCTAATAAATCTAATAAATCAAAATCTATTCCAAAAACGCAGACAATCACAAAGAAAGAGAGTCCCGAACTTTCTAATGAAAGCGCCGGTACTTCTCAGCAAAATATTGTGCCTAAAATCCGCGTCAAATTACCGACATTGACTTCTCCAGCGATGGTTACTACTAATCAAGTGAGTGGTCCACTACCACCCCCTCCAAAGGCTAAATTAGTGGTAAATCAGAAGTCAGTCAGTGACCAAAAGCGCAAAATCGCTCTTCAGAGACAAATATCAGCGAATCAAAAACGTAACGACAAATCTATTTTTGCAAAGAAGTACCACAAATGTCAGACCTGTGGTTATATGACAAATGTTCAGTACCTCTTCAAAAAGCATATGAAATATCATTCGGCGCCTAAAATCAAGTGTGAAATGTGTGACTTTGAGAGCCCTTATTCTTGGAATGTGGACAGACATGTGAGAAGTCATTATTCAAATGGACTCTTCAAATGCACGAAATGCAGTTTCGCGTGCGATAAGAAACAGGGTATGAGTCAAACATTCAAATCAAGTCTTATCCTTATTCTGTCTATACTTATATATATATATATATATTCTATATCTTTGAATTTTTTTATGACAGCTCTGACTGTCCACATGACACAACATCATCGCGACAAAACCACTGATCAATCGTCACAACAATTGGTAGATCCCAACCAATCCGATGATAAGCAACTCGAGGAAGAACACGAAGAAATCCTTCAAAATGAAGACAATGAAGAGGGAGAGGGATCCTTGGCCCACTTATTTGAACAAACTCTTGAAGAGGACTCTACACCTATTGTTCGAACGCCAACCACTTATGTTCGTCAAAGTGATGGCCAAATAGTAGCGAAACCGGGAATCGTAAAGAAATGCAAATATTGTAATTTCCAAACCGACACTTTCGCTAAACTACAAAAACATGAATCGACAGCTCATCCCGAGAAACGATTTCAGTGTCCGCTCTGTGAAATCAAATTTGAAAACTTGGTTTGGCTTCAAAGACATTTAAGTCATATGCATCAGGAGGACAGTCAGGCAAACAATATCGTCAATATTTTAGAAAAGTTGAATCCTAAGCGCAAACGCAATAATAAGGGACTCTTAGCTCCAAATACTTCTACTCCTCTCTCGCATAACATTCCCGAAACTTTGACTCAAAATTTGTCGACAAAAATGCCAAATCTTACCGTTAAAAAGAAAGCAGTGGTCGATAAGAACTCGACTCAGTGTCAGGTTTGCGGGTAAAGTATTATTTTATTTATTTAATAATATTTTCTTAAAATAATATTTGCATTTCTTTTTAAGGAATGTTTTGATGAAATTTCATTAATCGAATGCAAACTTTTCTTTTAGATATCAGACGCGTTGGATCTCTGAACTCGAGAAGCATATGAGAGTCCATACAAAGGAACGGCCATTTGCCTGTCCTTATTGTTCGTTTAAAAGCAAATGGAAGGGAGACCTCAATCGACACATTCAGAAATATCACAGTCGACTACCAATGCCTGACCTCAATCTTATGGAACAACAAATACAATTGCATTCAGACCTCTCACAGAACGCCTCCGAGAATTCAATGGAATGGATGTCACAAAATCAAGAAATGAGCGCCGAATATGAAAATGATGTTTCAGTTCTTTCTGGTGAAGTCGAATATGAAGAATATGACGACAATATTGAAGAGATTAAAATGGATGACAAACCACTACCAGATGACTACGAAGAACGTCCTCTTGTTTTTGATGACTTGTCTGATGATAACGAAGATAATGAAGACAACACTGGCATTGAAATGGGAGACGACGACAATGAAAATGAACTGCACATTGATTTTGATGATAAGGAAGGTTTGGTCGGCAATGAAAACGCCGGCCCTTCAGAATCGCCAAATGAATTGACTAAATCAGGAAAAGTAAAAATGTACCGGTGCTCTTATTGTGATTTTACCTGCAGTACTGCCAGTCGTTTTCACGTCCATTTCGTTCAACATTTAAATACGAAACCTTTCCAGTGTTCAGTGTGTGGGCACAGATCTAATTGGGAATGGGATGTGACCAAACACATTAAAATGAAGTCACAAAGAGATCCAAAACATTCAGAAGCGAAGGCAATGCTCGTTCACGAATCGGGTAAAAGGGATTACTCCAAATATAATAAATATGTGGTTTGGGTCAACCAAAAGGATGCGGTCGCTAATAATGGATCGAATCCTAAAATTGATTTCAGGGCTAAAAGGGCGCGACTCGAGGCCAGTGATGGCATTGATTTCGAAGAAAACCATTCAAATGATATAAACCCATCCAATGACGCAGAATTTGAAGACGAAAATAATGACTATAATTGTGATCCGGAAAGTATTGTTATCACTCCTGATATCTGTTTTGAAGTTCAGGGCGAAGAGGACGCCTCTGAATCTAATGTTCAGTACAATAAAGGCTTCAATCCTGCCTTTCAACCAAACGTTCCCTACAATTCAAACACTACTTCTGAAGACGTTAAACTTCTTCAGTGCTCTTATTGTGATTTCAAACATAAAGAGAGTAAAGTAATGGTTAGTCATTTGAGTAATCACGCGGGAACTAAACCCTATCGCTGCCGACTCTGTGGTTTTGATTCAAACTGGAGAGAAGTAGTGGTTCGTCATTGCATTGCACGACATCAAAGCAACTCAGAAGATGTCGAACAGAGATTTAGATGTACTGTTAATAAGTCATTTTGCAAAATAGTGGACGACAGTATCGCTCCAAAAGGAAATGCTATGTCAGCACATCGTCGTTCCAATTCCAATTTGCCTAGTGCAGTTCAAGCTTTCCAAGAATCGCATCAAAGCGTTCGCATCAGTGGTTTTAAAGGAAGTTTTGTTTGCGATTTATGTCCGTTTAGAGCAGAGAAAGCTTTTCATATGGATTTTCACGTTAAAAGACATCAACCCTCGAGCGGTCCTTTCAAATGTCCGCACTGTCCCTATTGGGTCAGTTATTCGATATTGTTTTTTAATTTTTAAACCAAAAATTAATTTTTTTAATTTTAGGTAAACGCAAAGAAGTCTTTGGTTAAGCACATGCTTTTGCACGCAGAGAACGACAAACCATCCAATGAAAGGGAAAACAGTTCTGCCGTTATTTCAGAAAATTTTGTAAATAACGAAATGGAAAACGAAATGAATGATGAAAATAATGAAAGTGAGAGTGAATTAGTTATTAACGAAGACAACGAACAGCAAAAGTACTTCAATCAAACAAATTTGAATTTATCTGCAGTTCGACAGTCGGCGAGTGTAAGTAAAAACCGTTGCGACAAATGTCCGTTTATTGCCGGCACCAAAACACAACTTTTATATCATAAACAGTTTCATCGACCCAATAGAAGTGCACAGTATTCCTGCACTCTTTGCACTTATTCTGTCAGTTATCTCCATTTGTTGAACCAACACATGAAAGTGCATTATCAAAGCTCTGGAGATCAAATGCCTGTCAATTACTATGATTTACCCCAAGAAGAAGAATCGCTTATGGATGAGTCCGATGATAGGGACGAGTCAGACATTCCATTTACTTGGGTTCAAATCGGGAATAATAAACGAAAGTTATTTCAGTGTCGCTTCTGTTCGACTACTTCTAAAAGAAGAACTTATATCTACGTTCACGAAAGACTACACACACAGAACACTAATGAAACATTTAAATGTTCGCAACCCAACTGTCCCTTTGAGACCAGAAATTCTACAAAATTTTTGACTCATCTCAACCAACACAAGAGTCAAACTAATGATCAACAAAAAGAAGAAGAGAACCATAAGGAGAGCACAAATCAAACGACTATTTCGACGCCTTCTGTTTCTGTTATTGACGTCAATAGTTTCAGACACGGAAATAGAAGAATGTTTTCGTATGTCTGTCCCGGTATGTATTACTTAAAGATGATTTTATTTTCAAAATTTATTTAACTAATTACTAAATTGCAGATTGCCCTGCTGCGTTTAAAAGTCCAGGTGATCTAAAGATTCATTCAGCGTTTCATAACACAGATTTCGATCACCACTGCTTTTACTGTTCATATAAGTGAGTAATTAATAAATTTGTATAAATATCGAAATATAACGAATGATTTATTTGTTTAGAGCTAAGAATAAGCCGCAGTTGTGTAAACACCTTTACGTTCACACCGCAGAATATATCGCCAAAAGAGCCAATTCATATCCCGACGGAACTAAACTATTGATTGGAAACGCTGTCGACCAAATGAAACGCGATCTGAGATCTCCTCTCAAAGAAAGTTCAGCAGAGGATAAGAAAGACAGTTCGTCTGCATTCCAGAATCAAACGGGCGCCACGTCTTTATTGAAAAAACCTGAAAAAATTGGAGCGACGTCTCCGTCCTGGACTGGAATCGCTAAAGAGTTGAACGGAGGATCAATTCCCAAAAGAGCGGCAATGATTGGAAGAGATGGCCGCAGTCCGAGAGAACAAATGCTTTTGTTAGAAATGACGGAATCGAATGCATATTTAGAAAAATTGAGAACAGGAGCTAAACATCGATTTATTTACCGGTGCTCTCACTGTCCGGCAGTGTTTATGAAAGTCAATACATTGACGTTTCACATCTCAATGCACGGAAGCGAAGAACAAAACAAATGCAAACTTTGCAGTTATAGTACTTCTTCTGAAAACAATTTATTAGTTCACCAGGAATTACATAACTACTCTTCTTTTGCTTCTGTGGGTCATTCAGTGTATAACCATAGGTGCAATAAATGCCCTGCTGCTTTTTCTAAAAAATCACGTCTCGAAAAGCATCTGACTCTTCACGGATTAGACGCGAAATGGAAGTGCGATCAATGTGATTATGCTGTTCACTACGCGGCCACTCTTGTTAAACATCGCGCCTGTCATCAAATGAATCCTAATTTTAAAGTACTTCCACCGGAAAATCGCGACAATCAGTTGGAAACAACAGAATTGAAAGAAATTGAAAAAATGCAGACTTCAGATAACGCCACAAATGCAACGGATGACCAAAAGACTCCAATTGGTTCTCCTAAACCAACCACTTCTCCAAACAATGAAACGAAAACAGAAATTAAAACAGAAAAAGAAGAGAAAATCTTATATTGTTGTGACCGCTGTCCATATGTCCACAATCGTAAGGATGCCGTTCAGAGTCATTTGAAACGACACGACCAACAAATTCGTAACGTTCGCGACGGAAAACAATGTAAGCTTTCCTTAATTAGAATCATTTGATTCACTAATTATTTAATGACATTTTAGGTCCTTATTGTGACTATACATGTCTTCAGCCCTCATATCTTCGAGAACACATTCAGTGGCACTTTGAGCCACAACACGACCGAAAGCCTTCTGTTTTTACGTATTGGAATGATTTGGAAGTCTGGAAGTTAGAAACCATTGAAAGCGACCAAAACGGACAGCGAGAAGAAGACAAACAACTTCTGTTCAAAGATCGCGGCACTAGTAATGATATTCGCCAAAGATTTGAACCGCCAGAAGATGATCCGGAATTCTATGAATTGTATGACTCATTTGTCGCATTTGATTCCGAATCTGAAGAAGAGAACGAACCTCCGATCAGTGATTTGAGTGAATGTGTGGCCATCGCTTAAAACTATTGATGAGTTTCCCATTTATATAAAATACTAAATAATAAATTTGATATACAATTAATTTAAAATTTATTTAAAACATTTAAGTTTGTTGTGTCGTATAAAATGGATATATATTTAAGCGAAATATTTCACAAAACTATTTATTCAACGATTGTTACACTTTTTTTGTTTTCATCATTTTTTGCTTAGATTTTGATACGAAATACAAAAGACAATACATTTTCACTTAAATTTACTTTTATTCACTAATTAATGCCTTTATTTAAGAGTTCCTCTAATTATATGAAAAGTAAAAATTAGTTTCTTATAAAAAAAAAATATTTAAAGTAATGACTAGTCTTTGATTTAACAAATTTATTATTTTTTGAGAATATATTCAAAACTTTTCCGCTTATATTTAAAAATTGGTTTTTGATTTTTTTCAATCAATAAAAAGATTTGTTTTGTCTTTTATTTGTTTTTTATTTATTTTATAAAATATTAGAACTAATAATTGAATTAATCTCTGCTTAAGAAAAGTTATTAACAATAAGTTATAATTAAAATAAAATCATAAATCATATGATTTTAAGAACTAATGATAAGATTAAAAACTAATGAACTAATAAAGTACTGCCTCTCAAACAAAAGTGCAAATTAGAGAATCCGACAAAAATTTAACATTTCTGTCGGATCCGGTTCTGTCCGATCGTTCGGTCAGATAAGCAAAATTAAATTAAATCCAAGGGATAAATTTAAATCGTTTAATATTTTAACTTAAATAATTTTCAAAATGACCTAACACTTCATCTAATAATATAATGATATCTAGTTATGAAATAAAGTTATATCAAAAGAAAAAATTCTTTAATTCTAAAATTTTCGGACAAAATCACTCTAGGTCAGTGCAAAATGTAATTTACAAAACTTCATTTATGTTCATTTTATACAAAACTTATTATCTAAAGATCTGTTCTTCTGAGTCAGAATTTTGTCTCTAATGTCCGATCCGTCCGAGTCCGGTGCGAATCCGGTCCCATTTAGATCTCTAATTCAATTCATAAATTTTAAATGAAAACCGGTTTTTGTTTTTTAATGTTTTTTGTTTTGATCGCACAGAATATCGACAAATATTGTCCGAAATAATGAGTGAATCACATTCTGAAAGTGAATTTATTAATCCTCGGATATCATCGGAATTTGTGGTCAGTTTAGCCAAAGACGTTAAGATTAATGATGAGAGCATTCGTTGTTTAACACAAATGGTTTGAAACAGATTTTTAAAAATAATTTTTTTTGATTTTATTCTAATTTTAAACTTTTGTTTTATAAATTTTTTTCCAAATGTTTAGAATTTTCCTAAAACTATTATCTCTGAATTTCTAAGTAGATTAAAATGACCTTGGTATCTTTTTGGAGCTCTAATTGTGTATCCAATTGTATTTTATGGTTAAAATTTGATAATTTAATGACCATGGTCCATTAGCTTAATCATAATTAAAGCATTAAAACTATAGAGGATGAAAAAAATCAATAAATTCAATAATAAAATGAGTAAGGTAAATAATTGTTAAACTTATTGTTCATAAAATTAAATTGTTAGTGATCATGGACAAATTAGGTTTCAATTAATTAATTAGATGTCTATTCATAGTAAAACCCCAATAATTATCTCTTAATTACTAATTAACAACAAATTAGTGGTAAAACATTTAAATTGATTCACAAAAATAAGTATTCATTATATTTTGACTCATTTTTTCATTAATTGGTGTAAAGGAATAACCATTTCATAGCTTTTAAGCGCAAAAATAAGTATAGTTTTGGTATTTTTTATGCTATTAATCACATAAGCATTTGTCTTCCAGTCCTTATTCGGTGTCTCTTTTTAGATGTATTGATGTCTTGCGATATATTTTATCCGTTCTCTCGATATTTCTTTTCTTATGTCTGACATTGTTTTGGGTCAGTGGTCGGCATATTAGTGTTTGAATTACAGGTTCTTGGTACTTTTAGTAATAAAGAATTTTTCATATGAAAAATAAGTTAATGAAAAGTTTATTTCGAGTACCCATTTCAAACTTACCAGGAAACCTTTCGGAACGACCGATGGAATTTCATAAAATGAATACCATGGTTAAATTCTTTACTTCAATCTGATTCCAAATTTGAAATCAAAATTGGTTTATGACCATTTTAAAGGTTAAAAAACCATGGTCAAAATCTTTGAAAGATTCCTCTAAAAAGCTTTCAAAATAAAGATAAATTTTGAATTTAAGCAAGGTGATTAGCAATACTTATTCTCAATGAAAAGTTCAAAATAATTTTCAACTCTTATAAAATCAATAGACAATCAAATTGAACTTATAATTGGTTTACTCATTCGTATTGATCATTTCGCATTGCTAATCACCTTGCTTAAGTTCAAAATTTATCTTTATTATGAAAGCTTTTAGACTCTAAAATTTAGAGGAATCTTTCAAAGATTTTGACCATGGTTTTTAACCTTTAAAATGGTCATAAGCCAATTTTGATTTCAGATTCGGAATCAGATTGAAGTAAAGAATTTAACCATGGTATTCATTTTATGAAATTCCAAAAAGATTCCTGGTTAGACAAAACTGGACAAAAGTGGACAAAAGTGGACAAAAGTGGACAAAAGTGGACTAGTTAACTCCCAAATAAGAGATGTTCTAAATGTAAACAAACCTCTTATTACGATATCGAATGTCAAAGACTTCACTGGAGTTCACATAAAAAAGTTTTGTAAAGTCGTCGAAACCTCACAATTATTTTATTTAATGTTTTAATGATTAGTTCATTAAAGAAGGAATTGAAAGTTTATGACTTCATTTTTTGAATAAATTTATTCGGTGTCATATAATTCATAATTTAATGTTTGAATCAATTCTTAACGCAATTCCACACCATTTGGTCAGAACTGATATCTTAAGAAAAGTTATATTTTAAAAATTTTCATATTTTTTAGGATTTCTATGACTAACGAAGAGATGAATTTGTTTTTAAAATTTAATTTAATTAAAGTTTTATTTTTATGAAATTAATTAATATTTTAAAGTAAAGAAATTAAGTAATCTTTTGATAATTGACTAAACAATGACTAAATGATCACAAATTTTCCACAAAAATTGAGTCAATTCACACAGTTTTCGGGTTTGGTTTCGATTACATAATGATTACATAATTTACATAATAAAAGTCATTTAGAGGTCATTTAGAGGACAAACACTCATTTAGAGGTCAATTACGTAATCTTCAAAATATTCATTTTTGTTGCATTTTTTGAAAATCAATTAGAGGTCATTTAGAGGTTAAATAGAGGTCAAATAGAGTTACAAAGAGAGTCACGTAAACCACTATCAAAGTCATTGTCAGACGTGTCGCTCCTCACGTACTGTTGGATCAGTTGACCAATACTTGAGTCAATAAATTTTCCATTAAATGAAATATTTTTATTGGAATAGAATTAAAATTTATAGAAATATTTTATTTTAATTTAATTTAAATGATAACAAAATTTTGATTTTAATTTAATAAATAACATAAAAATAGGTTTTACTAAAATTAATTCTTATAAAATTAAAATTAATTAAAAGGTTATCGTATTTAACAAAATGTAAATTAAATACAAATAAAATGAATGAATTAAAACATTAAATAAAATGGATTTCAATAAAATTATTGTGAGCTATGAATATGTGAACTCCAGTAAAGTTTTGGCGTTTGATATCGCAATAAAGAGGTTTTAACATCTTTTAGTTGAATTTGTTTGAGGACAGACACCACAAACCTCTCGAAACTTTTCTGTCCGTTAATTGTTTGCGATAACACTCGACTCTGACTCCATCTCAACGTTTGCCAGAGTTTTGACTTTAAATAAACGAAAACTAAGTTTAAGGAAAATCTTTAAGGTTTAAGTCTTAAACTTTATGATCTTAACATTAAATTATTTTAAAGTTACTCAAAAGTGTGTAAATCAATATTACCATGTGATTTACCTTGGCAATTGTTTAGTTTGATTCTTAAGATTCAATGAACTTTTAATGAGATTTCACCTAGATTGTCTTTAGTGATGAGTTTAATAATTAAATGTTAAATTAAACTTTTATTCCTTAAAATGAAATAAAAATAATTAAAAATAATTTACAGATAAATACAGATATAAAGAGTAAAGGGTATGACATAAGCGTTTGGAAGAAACATGAATTACATCCCAAAGTGGCCGACAAGAGAGCTATTGATTGGATTTTCGTAATCGATTCGTTAAACTTTTCTTTTTGGCCCAATACTAATGAGGAGTACTCTATCGAAGGATATACCGGGTACTGGGCACTTTGCAAAGCTATTAATAGAGCTCTGGGAAGGGGTATTCCCATTACAGACCCTTATTTTTACGCACAAATAACTGAAAAACAATTCAAAGAAATATTTTTGACGGACACTCACAACGACTTTCCATTACTTCACAAACGACTGGAAATTTTGAAAGAATCCGGAACTGTTCTCATTCAGGTTTATATTTATCCGAACACTTTTTCTCAAAGGATCGATGAGTTTGAAATACAGTTGAAGATCGTTATGGTAAACGACCACTAAGGTCAACTAACCAATAGGGTTAATCATTTATGAATCCCCAAGCACAAACAATAGTTTATTATTTGTGATCGATGTGGTGAACTAACACTAGCGTTAACTAAATCTTCATTCCCGTCTGATTGACGCTAACGATCTTAAACTGTATTTAGAAAATATGATATCATTAATAAAAGCATTAATTTTACGAATATAACAAATACCATAATCAGTACCATGCTCATTTACAGGATATTAAGTAAATTTACGACAAAAAATATAAAATTAGGAAATAATTGGTTTTAAATTCGGTTATTC
>JAQIXI010001407.1:0-13895 GCA_034700165.1 Galumnidae sp. Gr-Ori-00277 | reverse complement strand
GAGAGAGAGAGAGAGAGAGAGAGAGAGAGAGAGGTCTCTATAATTATGTGAACGATTTATCCGTTGAAAAAAGACTTTTATTTTTTATATGATGTCTGAAAATATTTTGATAAGAGAAAAGACGTGATATCGAAACCTATAATTTATTCGAATTGAGTATAAGATTATTTGTGGCACTGATTTGTCATTTTTTTCACTCAAAACGATTCGGATCATAATAATAGTAAAGTAGGAAAACCAGTAGAAATTGTGGGCCTATTTTCACCATTTTATCCACAATTTTCTGTTTTCACTCAAACTTTTTTTCTGTTTCTTTGTCTACGAATTCTTTATTCAAAGAAATGTCTTTCCGTTTGTTTTTCATTATTTGTAATCGTTTTTAACCATTAATTGTGTTTTAAGTTTGGTTTCAATTATTGATTGTTTTGTTTGTTGTAAACAATAGGCTGTCGAACAAATAAAACTGGCGGAAGAGGTAAAGATCACCAAAGAAAAGATCAAAGAAGTGGAGGAAGAGTGGCAGAACAATCTTCTCAGTTGGAAATCAAAGCGAAGACAATCTAAAAACAGTTCAGAAGGTAATTATATTAATGGTTTGATTTGTTTTTAATTGAATTTTTGCGATAATTATGAGTTTTCTTTTTAGAGGCGAATAGTAATTATCGAAATCTAATTTTTGTAATACTTTTTTGTTTGTTGTGTCATATCTTTTGATTACTTTTGCTTTTTTAGATGACATACAGTCTTATCTCTGAAATGATTATCAAATTATCGGATAATCGATGGGTTTATTCTCTTTGGAATAATTGATCTAAAAATTGATTCTTAAAGCGTTGAATCCAATCAATCATTTAATTAGAAAACTTTTATTAATTAATCATATGATCGATAACTAAGTCTTCATTTAAGGGTTGCTTTAATTAACTGAAGATATTTTTCAAAGAAATAGTTTTGAGTTCTTTTAACTAATATTCGGAAAAAACGAATGGATTTTTGTTTAATTTTTCAAATAATCCCGAATTCCAGACTTGAAATAACTTTTTAAGTATTCAATTAACATAATTCCGATTCTTTGGCTCAAAACCCCTTTTCCTCAATAATTTTTTTTCTCTTATTTTTCTTTATTGAAGCGATGGCTTGTAATCTAGGAAAAATCAATTCATTCTTGAAAACTGTTAGGTTAGGAATTCATTCGTTTGGCATTTTGTTCGTGGAATGAGAAAAATGATTAATACCATTATTGGGAAATTAGTTATCCGAGACAATTGGCAAAAAGTAATGACTCAATTTTCTATTTCTCGAGAGAATGTGTTCCTTATATGAAGTCCTGTATTTGTTTTGTTTTAATCATTTTTTGTCGGAAATTGTTTTTTCTTTGAAATCAATTTTGTTTTGTTTTTGTTATTATTTTTGGTTGAAATATGGGTTCGGTTTGGGTTCGGTTTGTCCGCAAAACAACTTAAGAATCAATTGTTTATTAAATTTCTCTTAAAATGTTTTTCTTTTCGCATAAATTCAATGACAAGAGTTTTAAGTAAATTCCCAAACATTAATACTGTTCTCAGTGTTAATATTAAATGTATTTCAGAGTTAATAATTTGAATAAATTATTAAATGCCTTTTGAAAGCAATTTAGGACATACTTTCAAAAGAGTTAAGAGCACTAAAAATAGGACTAATAACTAAATGATGCGCTATTTTCGGGACTCTTTTGCTATGAATTATTCATTGAAAGCACAGAAAATAGCAAAAAGTAACCTGGTGAAACAAGTTTCTCATGTCAGACATATAATAATCGAATTATAAGTTATTAAAATAAAATTTATATTTATTTGGAGTTTTTGTTTCCTCACGTAATCAGTGGTTATTTTGACACTAATTCCGAGCGCACTATACTTTAGTAAAGTTTACTAAATTATTCTGTGCTTATGCTTTAAGTTTAGATAATTGAAAATATATTTGATTTAACTCTTTTCAAACAGATTTGGTTTTTTTCAAAAGTGTTTTATGGCGTTCTTTGATAATATGTCTAATCGGGGTATTTATCGCTCCAAAATCAGTACCAGTTTTTGAAAATTTACAAAAAAATCAAATACTTTTTTTTAAAGATTTTTCCTAATCTTTTACATAATCACAAGATTTGACGAATTTGTATCAAAAAATGATTTAATTTTTGTTTATATGTTTTTTATCTTTTCGTTTGATTTAATTAATTAGGTTTTAAAATAGAAATCGAGATTCAAATCAGAAAAATACTTGTCTTTCATTTGATATAATATCAGAACTAATTTAAATTAAAATTTATTTTTTTCCCTTAAAAAAACATTGAATTTCAATATTGGGATCTATTTTTAGGACAATTCCTAACCTATTAAAACACTGATAAGTTTATTGTATTTTTTGTGGTTATTTTGAAAGTTAATGGAAAAAAATTGTTAAACTATTCTGAGTTTATAGTTCTTTAGATTAATTGAAAACATGGTTTGGTTGCAATGAACTGATTGATAATAATTGTCGTATTTTACTATTTAACTAAACAATAGTTAATGTACTTTGTTTGCATGTTAAGGCACTTTTTAAGATATGGCTTTAGTTGAAAACATCTAGCTCAATTGAATGTTTTCGTGCTTATTATTGGACGGATGTTCGTGCAAATAGTATCTAGGTATATTTCGTGTGAATGTGTGCGACTGACTGTTCGGCGCATAAATTAATGTTTTTTCTTTCTTTCATAACATTCTTTAATTTCAGTGTTTTTTTTTGAAGTAATTAATGCAAAACATTGTTCAACAGATAGTGTTTTGTGAGCCATAGTCAGGATATTTACCATTGAATTATCACTTAATAGATGTTAATTCATTGTTGTTTGAATGAGTTGTTGCTTGATTATATTCGTTTCTAATTAATTTTCATGTATTATAATTAAAATAATTAAAAAGCGATAGAATTTCAAAGTTGAGATTTCCTTTTAAAGTCATTTTATAAATAATTTGATGCCTTTTGTATTTGTTTTATAAGAGATCTTGTAATAAGTAGTCCACCCCTTGGATATTGTCAGTTACGTGGATTATGAACGATCACTTCATGACCAAATTAAGTCGTGATTAAACTGGTATTATCTGCCTTTAATTCATGGCTAGCCATAAGCCTATCTCTTCTTTCAAATAAATAACGGGAAGGCATATGTATTGTATATGGCCTTCAATTTCCTGGTAAAGCAGTTATATATTTGGCCGAATTGGCCTCAAATCAATTAAAATTGACTTTTTTTGGAAATAAATTGAAATCATTTCGGATATGAATGGCAGACATTGACTCGTTTTCATTGAAATTCATTGAAAATTAAATGAAATAATTTATTTCAAATAAAAATTCAATATTAAATAAAATCAAATTCTAATGAAATAAAAATCGATTGAAAACCAATTGATTTGATTTGAAGTGAGTTCTCATTTCAAATAAATTATTTATTTATTAAAAGACATTTGAATTAATTTTGAGAAAATCTTTTGGTAATTATTTAAGTAAATTTGGCGTCGATTCTAGTTTTGAAGTAATTATTAAGAAATAAAAAATAAAAATATAGGTAATTACCATTCGATTAGTGGTCGTCAGGTTTTCCTCGATTATATTCTATTAATTTATATGAAAAAAAAAGAATAAAATGAAGGGTTGGAAAGTCTGTGCCATTGAATAATCCTTCAACTCTTTTCAATGATTTATCAAATGAATGGCAAAAAACAAAAGTAATATTCAAATGAGTTATAATTTATTTTGTTTTTTTCATTAAATATAATTTCATTTCAAATCTTCATTCCTATGATTATATCGGAAGGCATTCATAATCATAACATTTTGTTTGGGTTCTGGTTTTTTCTTATTTTATTTTTCATATGAAGTGTTATTTTTGTATTTGTATTTTGTCGAACGACCTCTCACTAAATCAAAGATCTCTTTTTTCAGCCTCTGATCGCTTGAATCAGAATTTGAGTTCAAATAATAAATGAAAGAAAATAATGATAACAATAATAATAAACCTATTGATGAATAAAATGCTACTGAAGTCGAGTAACAGTAGAAAAACTGTAGGTTTTGTTCACTGGTTTTATTTTTAAGAGAATGTGTCCGAATAAAAGGCAATTCAATTATATTTTTGGCAAAAAGTGGTACTTTTTATACTCCTCTGAATTGTTTTCCTTTGAATAATGTTATCGAAATTGATTTATAGCTTAGATAACAACCAGTCTTAAGACAGTTACAAAAATTACATAAAAGAGAAGTCCTGTGTTTAAACAGTGTTTTCAGTGAAATCTTCTCTTTATTTAAGTTTCGGTAAAATTGTTTTTTATAAGTTTTTTGAACGTTTATATCCCGATCATTCTCTTAGGACTGATAGGATCGGCCTTTTTCTTCTAATTTGTTTAATAAATTTTTATTCATTCCCTACTCTTTTGCTTATTTTCTATTCAATTGTTATTAAAATGTTGGGCTAATCATCAATAAAATAGGGACTGTTATGCTTTCCTTCTTGTTTTGTTAATCTGGTAACTATCCCGCTGTTAAGTAATGTCAGATAATTATCTAGGATTATTACTCAATTCTAGTTTCGAGACAAATAAAAGTTTTTATTTACTTTAGGAATAATCTAAAAAAAAGTAGAAATTATTACTAAATTTAATTCAGGATTTGAGGTCTCGACTGATGTCACCAATGATTTGGTTCAGAGCCAGTGGTTAATGAAAATAATGGTATAATAATATTACGGATATTTCAAAGCCTTTTCTTATCAGTAGAGCTATCGATGAAAGTAAAGAAAATAATGTTTTCAACTCTTAAAGTATGCGAAAGAAAAAACTCGTTTTTAATTGCTTTAAAAATAGTAGAGATAAACATAAAATAAATTGTTTGTCGAGGAAAACGTTGGGCCAAATAATGCTAATAATGATAATCAGTGAACGCAAAACGAGAAAAACAGTTCAATGAATCGATTTTTTAGATAAAACAAATCGAAAGTTTTTAATCGCTTTTAACTGATTTTTGTAAAAACAAATATATTTTACGTTTATATCGAACACAAAAATTTTAAACTTTTTAACACTTTAGGCGACTTAAGTATAGGTACTTAGTTTGGGAGTGAGCAAGGTTTGTTTTTAAAAAGTTGTTACTCTTTTATTGTTTCATAGAGTAAACGATGGCTTCATTAGTGGTTTATTAGTCTTCATTTATTTGGGATTTTGGCTCATAATTTAGACTTATGTTCACAAAATTGATGTAATATTTAATAGAAGAAGTGATGGATTGAATCAATTCGTATATTTTATGTGATTTTCAGTTGAAATCATTTCATTTATCATAAAATCAAATCTGGTTTTTATGGAAGTTATTATCGAAACACAAAAACCTCAAATACTGTCGAAACTGTTTTTGGAAGTGATATTAATTTAAGCCTTTAAATTAAACCTCTATAAACACTATAAACCAGTTCACTTATATTAGTTGCCAACATCATTATAGCTTGCTCATCTCATCATTTTCTCACTCTATTAAAATTATTTTCATTTTTTCCTATTCCTAATAACTTTAAATTCAGGTTTTAAAACAATAACGAGAGAGAGAGAGAGAGAGAGAGAGAGAGAGAGAGAGAGAGAGAGAGAGAATTTCATGTAATCTATTCATGATTTGGTTGAGAAAAAGCAGTTATTTTTCATCAGAACAGAGTTATCATTACTTTTTTAGTGAACTAAATTTACAAGATATTGAATGGAGGAAAAAAGTTTTCATCTTTAGTTTAAAAGATTTTTTTTTTCTCTTATTATTTAAAAGTTTTTATGGCTCAACACTTTTAAGGAAATAACTATTTATTGCAGAAATTAATGGATTTTTTGGGATTTAATTTTTCTTATTTGTTGGTTGGCTTTTGAACAAATCTATAACATTTAGGTAATGAACCGAACATTAATCAGGTTTTTAGTGTCAAATCTATTGTTTTGTAAGCAAAGGCTTCAGATTTTCATTTTTAATTTAAGGCTCAGTTTTTGGGATAGTTTTCTACCCAATAGTTATTTGTCAGAAGTTTTTTATAATTAAATGGTTTGAATAATCTCTAAATTGGATTAAATAATGTTATTAAGCGAATAGTATTTATTAAATGCTATAAATTTAGAAATGTTTTGACTTTAAGACAATTTATTTGACAATTAAATTATATAATAATTTAGTGAACCGACAAAAGCCATTAGAAACCAGTTCTCAATTAGAGGTCAAAACATAGAAATACGGCTCAGTTTAGGTTTAATTTCATTCATTCAAATTATGAGCAGAAAATTTATTTATAATTAACTAAAAAAATTCTTTAATCCAAAAATGATTTGTTTTAAGTTAAAAGACATTCATTTGTAATAAAAGGAGGAAAGGCTCTCCATTTGAAGTAAGGAATCGGACACTTCCCTAACTTATCAAATATTTTCTTTTTTTGTTTAATGTAATTGAATCGAAGTTTTCGGGTATTTTTTGCTCATTTTTCTTAAGATAAGAACATTTATCTTAAATATCTGGTAAACAATGAACTGATTCTCGTCTTTTAATAATTCGTTTAATAGATTTTTTTTTCTCTGAAGACACAGTTTTTGTATTGAATATCGTGTTGAGACTGTATAGAGTGTAGAGACTGTTTGCCGGAAGCATTTTTACGTCGATCTCAAAGCCTTTTTTCATAATCAAAAGAGCATAGGATTTCTTGTTTGGAAATTATGGCTCATTTTTCTTAGCGACAAAAGACTATCTTTCACATAGTATTCATTTTTCATAATAGTTATGTTCAGTTTTTATTTCATTGATAAAAATGCAATTTTTTACGGACCCTCTCTTTTGTACTGTTTTTTGTGTCGTCTCTTTATTGCATACAAACTCATTATTTTTGAGCCATAGATCCGTGAATTCAGTTGTGCCAGACTTACATCTGGTTCACAATTAAAGGCAGTTTCTCAGACATATCTAAATTAGAGTCTTTTCAAATGTGAATTTCCGTTTTAGTCGTGATTTTTGAGAGTATTTTCATTATAGAAATTCATTGTTTTCTCACAAATTCTGTAATAAAAAGACTTTAATTATATTTAGATTTTAGTTAAAGTAATGAAAGTTTTTTAAGTAAAAGTTTCGTTTGTTTTCTCAGAAATTATTTTTTTTTGTTTTTTCCAGAAATGTTTAGTGAAGTTAAGAGAGAAAAATGAAAATTAATTAAAGTTTATTAAACTTTTAGCTCTAAATATAACAATTGTTTTTAACTGTAATTATATTCGTAATTGTATTTGAGTTAAATAGGAGTTATGTTTTAATGTGTTTCGTATGTATTAAGTGTTGTGTAATTCTAATGTTATTCAATGAAATTATTAATTAAATTAAATTATATTTATTTGTGTTAAGAAAAAAAATGAGTAATTTTTAATAATTTTTCACTCATTTTATCGCAACTTTTCTATTAAGTCATTCGTTGAACTCAAAAAGCGTTGGATTTTAGAAAATTATTTGAATTGAATTGAATTGAATGAGTATTTAATTAAATTTTTTATATAATTTTTTAATTTTCTTTTTAGATGAAAGCGGAACCTCTTTAGCCTCAAATCGTAAAACAAAGACATTTTCGGAAATACTTAATGAAAAGGCAAAGTCTGGACAAAGAATTGGATATAATTTACACAAATATCTCGACGGAGAACTCGAAAATGAAAATGAATTGCATTTTGACTTTAATTCACATAATTTTGGTAAATACCGGACAACTATTTTTGTCTTATCATTGGTTTTCTAGACTAAAACCTCGATTAAAATGTTTTCAATAATCATTTAATGAAGGATAGGCTCAAAGTCAATGATTTTTCAGGTTTAGTTCCAATTAAATTAAATTAATTATTGAGTTTTGAGTTTTATTTTGTTTTTTAACCAATTTATTAAATTATTACTATTTTATTATCAGTTAATATGAGTTCCCATTCGTTAAAATTCTTCAGTTTTTTAATGATTGATTGCTTTACTTAAAATCAAATTTTTATTTTTATTTTTAGAGTTATGTTTCGTTTTTTGAGGAGTTTTTATGGTTTTATCGGAAAAAATGTTCTCAAAATAAAAATCTATTTATGAGTTTTATTTCATTGTTTCGTTTAATTCCCGTAAAAACAATTCATAACTGAAATGAATATCTCTTTCCTCTAATGGTTTTGTTCTGTTCTGTTCTGTTCTCATACTATAAAATAAGATATGATTATTAGAGTTGAATTCAGTTATCATTTAATCATTTATTACTTTAAAACATAGTTTGGATTTTTGTTTTGTTTTTTTCAATTTCATAAAAAATAGACAATCCTTTAATGGTTTTGTTTATTCGTTGACATTGTTTTATAGTTATGTTTCAAAATCAAACGAATATATTAAACATTACTTTCTATGGTTTCCTCTCTTAATAAGAATAATATTTGTTTTACTTTTGTTTCACTTCTAATGAATACAAAGTATTTGATTACAAAAGTATATGTAATTTACAAATGATTTCATATTTTATTCATTAATTCATTACATGGTTTTAGTTGAAGTACTTAAAGGAATTCACATTTCATTTCAATTGATTAATGATTTTATTGTTCTTTCGGTTCACTACAGACTCGAAATATAGCGACAAATTATCCGACGATATGAACGAAGACAACGATAACTATGAAAATAACCATAATAACAATAATAATAATAATAATAATATAAATATAATTAATTCTAATAATTCTAATAACGAAAGAACTAATTTAGGAGATGTTATAGTATTTGATACGTCTTTATTAGAAGAGTTCAGTCATAATCACAAACGACAGGACAGTAGTGAAGACTCGTCTATTATCGACATAACCAGTAATTGTCAGCAGAAGATTCATTCGTTTGAAACCAGTGGTAATAATAGCAGTTTAGATGAACAACAAAACGACAAATCGTTTAATTGTAATACAAATTATGACTTTAATGATGAGATCAATGATAGGAATGAAGACAATTGTAGAGATATTTTGAGAAACGATGGCATTAATGTTGAAATTAAAGACTGGAATCAAGAGAAGAGCCAAAGGGATAATGTTTTGTTATATTTGTTAAAACAAGAACAACATAATCACCAAACGTTTGTAGACGAAGATATGAATCGCCACAACAGCAGTTATGACGCAGAAGATGATGACGAAGACGACGAAGAATTAGAGAGACTACGACTCGAACAGGAAAAGAGTTTCAAAGCAAAACTCTCGGCTTTCGAAAGTCTGGCCAAACAGGAGGAACTCAATCCTAACATAAGTAGGACTAATTCTAAAGCCAAGGTTAGAGAAGAGCCAAAAAGACAGCCCCCGGCCCGCGAAGACCTCATTCAAAGTGAAGAAAGACAACAAATCAAAGAAAGGCCTATTGTTGGACTCTATGGTGTTGGGTATCAAAACGATAGTGAAGATAATGAAGAAGCACTCAATGCAAGGATAGAACAGCTCCATATAGAGAGACAAAAAGCTCAGAGAAGTCTCTCAAATGGACAGCCGCCGCAAATACAATCACAACCTCTTCCACCTAATGTTGTCTATCAGTCACAGAATTTTAATCAGAAGTCATCGCCTCAACGCTCTCAATATGAACAGCAACAGTATTTTATGATGGATGAGTCCATTGCCAAACAGAATCCGTCGCCACTCAGAAGTCCACAATTGATTCGACCGCAACCTATAGTCCACAAACAGCCGACACAATTGCCATACAAACAGCCAATTGAAATACAGGAACACTTATATGTCAATCAGAAGCAGCTCTTCGGGAATCAGAACCCGAATCCAAACCAATATTACGAACCGATAGAATCTCACCAAAGGTTTGTCTCATTTTATTAAAAATATCGTAATTTTGTTCTAATATTCGGTTTAATTATTAAGATATGGTTCGGAATATTATGATTCTACACATTTGACACAACAAATACAACCGATTCAACAGCCGATACCACAACAGTTAATACCGGAAAACAGTGCACAACAGTCACAAAATAGCCAACCCTTAGGAAAAGACGTTAATTATCCTCCGTCTCAAAACCCATACTTATATTACCCGAAGCCATACGCTAATAAACAAACCAAACAAATTCCGGCCCAAAAGTCTGTTGTGTCCGCACAACAGCATAAACCGCTTCCAAACCAAAGGACAGCACAACCTATAAGTGCAAAACAGACTAAACCACAACCAACTGTTAAACCTCAAAGTGGTTATAATCAACATCACTGGTTATTACAAGAAGCGGAACTACGCCGACAATTGGCATCAATACCGGCCCAGACATCCATACCATCGACAGTGTCAGCTACTCATAGACAGACAACTACAGCCTCAGTACATAAATCATCTCCGACTCCACAGAAGGGTATGCTCTCAGTGTCCGGTAAAAAGAAGTGTTCGTCGTGTGGCGATGAATTGGGCAGAGGCTGTGCAGCAATGGTTGTCGAGTCGCTATCACTTTATTATCACATAAATTGTTTTCGGTGTTCCGTTTGTAACATACAATTGGGTTCGTATTCTCTTTGAAAAAAAAAGAATATTTTTTAGAAAAAGTTTTTGACATAAATTTATCTTAAATTTGAAATTTTATCGATTTTTTTGATTGAAAACAATTTAATGTTTAAAATCTGATATTTCAGGTAACGGTACGGTCGGCACCGATGTTAGGGTTCGCAATCATAAGCTTCACTGTCAGAACTGCTATTCAAATGATGAGGGTTTGTATTAAAGGCATTCTTTTGCTCACAAATTATCTTATCTTTGAAATCAATTTTATTAAATTTTTTTTCTTTATATTATTAAACTTTGATTGACATTAACTCTAATTTCTGAACAATTTTTCTCTTTTTTGATTGACAGCCGGTTTGAAGTTTAGTCGAGTTTAAGAGAGAAAAAAATGGATAAAACTTATTTGGATTTTGAAGTAATCGATTTAGTTATCATTTTTCACATCAAAACAACTTTTTTTATCATCAAATCATCGAATAAATAGTTTTTAGACGTTTTCTTCAAAAAAGAAATTTTAAACCCTTTTTTGAAATGATTTATGAATAGATTTATATATTATTTACACAAATATTACAAATATTTATCATTAATGAGTTATTCACGAAAAACAGCTCTAATTTGTGAAAATCTCTACAAAAGACTTTTAATAAGATTTTTATTGATATTTTCTTTTTTTAATATAACTTTTAATCATTTTTAGTGCAAAAGTGTTAAATTGTTGAAAAAAATTTGATAAAATCATGTTATAAACGATTAAATTTCAATTAAAAGATTCAAAGCCTTTACATATACTTAAGACAATTATATAATTTAATAATTATTATTAACTAATCTTTTATTGATTATTTAATTAAGTTTTAAAGTCGACATCAAAACCATTAAATTTTTTTAAAAAACATTTTTAACGCTTACTTTAAGGCAATCCTTTTGACAAAAAATATATTTAATATTATATAAGAATTAATGTGTTTTTAATATATTAGAAAAAAAGTGTTCAATAATTTTATGTTTAAATAGTCTAAAACCTCTGCTAATCGTTATCTGAATTAATAATTTGATAATCTTTTCAGACATTTTTATTGTCTTAAAAATATGTTTAACTGATTTGTACTTCATTTGAACGTATATTTTGTGACTTAAATTTTGATATCAATATTTGTTTATTAATTTGAATAATAATAAACTTTTAATATAAGATTTTTATTAATTAAGTGAATAAAAACGTTTTCTCATTTGAAAATAGAAATTACATTAAAATTAATGTCAATTAATATATTAATTATTCGAATCCTCTTATATTAGTGACCCAATGATCTTATTATTGACAAAAAAAGAAATTGCCCGTGGTCATTTAGTGACAATTTTAAAAAACAAGTTTGAATTGACTACTTATTAAGCACTTAAGTGGACTAAAATGACCAGTGATTTAAAAATAGCATTTACCCTGGTGTTTTATTGAGTAAATAAAGCGATGAACTTATGTTTTATTGCATTTCATACAAATATTAGCATAAATTCATTCAATTAATAACTTTTAATCTAAAAATAAGTAAAAAATCCCTTTTAAAGTAAAAAATATTTAGATTTTGTTGAATTTGCACTGAATATCATTTATTCAGAAATTGTTTCAAATCGGAAGAACAGGAAATCCATTAGATTTTAATTCTTAATAAACTTCTATTAAACTTTTATTATTAGACACACTTTAAAAAAAAAGGTTAAACACTTAAACACGAATTAATTTCGTTAAAAATGTTGATAATTATTCAAATAAATGAATTACTCTTTTATTGCTTTATTTTTAATAAAAAATGTTCTAGTTCCGACAGCATCTGACAATAATCAAGAAATTCACACTGACAATTATTATTGGTGACAACTGACTCAGGACCTAATTTAGGTTAACTCTAAATAAGTCAAATCCAAAACTCTCTTTTTATGTTCAATTTTTACTCTTTTGGAGTCAAGACTTGATTTTTTTGTTAAACATTTGTTGAACCAATAATTGATTTAAATCGGGTTTTAAAGCCCTTTCAATAAATTGAAATATGATTTAAATTTTGATATTTTATTGATGAAAAGCGCCCTCTTTTGACAGCTTATCATTTATGTGTCATTTCATATGATAAGAGTTACGCCGTTTTTGCAAAATTTGTTTTATTTTCATATATTTGTTTACATTTGATTTGACTTTAATTAAATGTTTATTTGAATTGAATTAAAGCTGAAAATGTTGTCCGCAATGATTAAAGATCACCAAAACAGACAAAATGAGAAAAAGACAGAAATAGGTTTGAATTGAAATTTTAATTAATATTTTATTTAAATTTTTTTTATCAAATCAGAGGCGAAACGAAACGAAGCGATCGTTAGTTCACAAGAATTGACCTCTAATTTAATCAATCATTTGAATGACGGGTAAAAATACTCTTCAGATAATTAATGTATTAATTAATTAATGAAATTTTTTATTGAAGTGTTGCCAAGACTTATATAAATCAGAGGAAACTGGACTCTGAGGCCAAACAATTAGTTCAAAATGTTACTCAATTCGAGCGATCAGTCAATCAATGGTTACAATTAATGTCTTCATTCAATAAATCGGTGAAACAGTTGGGAGACGTCCAGAACTGGTCTAAAGCTATAGAACACGACATGAGAACAGTTTCTTCAGCTCTAGAATATGCCTATAAGTCGGGAAACGAAAACTGATTTTTTAAAATTAAATTATATTTGAGTTAATTTTATTATAAGTTATTATAAGTCATTAAAAGTATTTAAATAAAACTTTTTCTTTGAATTTTTTTTAAATCACTTTTAAGTACTTCTGAAGTCATTTTTGGTTTTCCACAGATTTTAACCAAAACTTAATTAAAAATTATTTTTTAAGAAATGTTTGAACCCTTTCTTTCAGAATATATTCAATAAAAGTTTTCAATTATTTAATTTATTATTTATTTTCTTATTTTAACAATTTTTAGCCATAAATAGAGATAACTTTTATTTTGTAAGACATTGAATGTAATCTAGCAATATTTAGAATATGATTTAAAGGTTAATTTTTTCAAGCTTTAAATTTGTCAAGTTCTTTTTTTGCATTTTTATGCATTTTATAGGTTTTTAAGAATATAAAAAGTTAGTGGAGTAGTGACTGGATTATAAACACTGAATATTAGGGGTCCATGACAAAATCCCGAAAGACAAAATCCCGAATGGACAAAATCCCGAAAGACAAAATCCCGAAAAACAAAATACCGAAAGACATAATACCGAAAAACAAATAAGACATAATACCGAAAGACAAAATACCGAAAATTTAAATT
>JAQIXI010001406.1:0-13895 GCA_034700165.1 Galumnidae sp. Gr-Ori-00277 | reverse complement strand
AAATGTTCGAACGCCAATAAATAATTGTTAAGACAAGGAATGGCGTCATCCACTCCAATCACATTCTCGTAAATGCACTGTCCGTATGATATATATGTCTGTCGTTTGGGTCCGTCTTCGCAAATAAAGGCCCGGAATCGGGACTGCATTTGTCCCGTCGCTAAATCAAAAAGTTCCCGATGTAATGGAGTACCACATTGTTTGAAGTGGCCGTACATACACTCCATTGTTCTGTTGAAACCCCTATTAATTCAAAAATAAGAGGTTAAACACATAACAAGTGACGCCTCATGTCGAGGGTTCAACCCTTGACCTAATCTCATAGTTGTATAGAGTTTTTCAAACTTTTAAAATGAAAAATAATTTAAAATAAATGTAATTAACAAAAGTGTGGAAAAGTTTATACAACTATGAGATGAGGTTAAGGGTTAAACTCCTGGATATGAATCGTATTTACATTATTTTTATTTATTTTCCATTAAAACTAAGTAAATGTAATATCAATCAAATGATAGCCATTTAAGACATAATTTCTATGCATTTAGTGCTGACATTTAAACCACTTTTAGTTTATAACTTAATTATAAATTAATTTATTCTATAAATGAGTTATTTATAGTTAATATAAGTTAATAATAATTTATGCGAAGAAAGTATTGCCGACAGACGTGTGTCGGTTAACCATTTGACGACTGAGGACAGACACGACAAGAGGTCAGACTTGACATAAATATAACATTTAAATAGTGTTTTGAATAAATAAAATAAATAAAATTTTTAAAAATACTTAAGAAGATTATTGTTATTTTTAACTGATTACCATGGTATTTATGACAGTTTCAGGGTATTATTATTCTAAATTAATGATAAAAAATAAGAAAAGATACTATGAAAAATGGATGTCCAACAAAATAAAGTGTCGAGAAAGTTGTCTAAAACAATGATAAATAGTTTAAAATTAATTTCTGAAATTCACTATTATTTTCGTTTTGACGGCGAAAACACATTAAATGAATTACTGAGAAATAGAGAGAAACAGCGATTTCCAGTTTTCATACTTTTTAGTGATTAAATCAAATGGTTTTTGTTATTCTCGTTCAACAATTTTGGGATTTTTTCTCCATATCGTAGTTTTCATTTTGTGAGGGAAAAACGCATATTCTGTGCTAATGTTAATGGATATAATTGTTGTAATCATTCAAAATCATTGTCATTGTGTTGGAGGGGTTGACATTGAATTAGAAATCTCTGATTTATTACAGTTTAACATCAAAACTATCAGAAATGCATTTATGTTTGATTGGATACTTAGTTTAATTGCTTATATTTTTATAGCCTTGCTTGTTTTATATTATTACTGGCTTGGCTCTGATTGCAAGATTATTTTTATCTAAATGTTTGGATACTTTTTTGATACTTAAATAAAAGTATTAATTATTTTCATAATATAAGTCATTATTACAAAATATATTTTTAAAAAGTGATCTTGGTAAAAAATAAAAACGAAAAGTTAAAATGAAAAGCCGAAAGTATTACTTAAAAATTGATTTTCTAATAACAGGGTTTGGTTATAACTTATAACCAAGGTTATATTAAGTTTTATTTTTTTGCTAGTTTATAGGGTATAGTTAAAAAGTTAGGCTATTTATAAAAGCAATGAAATTATGAAACAAAAGAGTTAAGAAAAATAAGAAAAAGTGTAATAAAATTTATTATATTCTTATTAATAGAAGTTTTCACTGAAAACCTTTTTTAAAGAAAAGAATAAAAGATAAATGAAATTACATTTTGAGAAAAAAGAAGGCATTAAAATAGTTTTAATGTTCAATAATTATATGTTCTAGGTAAAACTCAGGCTATGTTTTCTTTTTGTTCACTATATTAGCCTGAGCTAAGGTTGCCTTACCCACAGAACTGGTCTAAACCGGGTGAGGTTGTGGCCAATTTGGTGGCGTCCGGGCGTTTGCCGATAGCGAAGAAGTTTTCAAAACACTTATCGATTGCTCTGTTATGACAGCGATATCTTTTGCATTGATTTGAGCCAATGTTTAACCAGATTATTGACAAAACTGTATAAAAATTATCTCAAATTATCGCTCGATTTATAAGATTTGTTCAGAAATAAAATATTATTGATTACATTTACAGTAAAACTTTATTTATGTTAACCTTTACTCCCTATCACTCATTGATTCCCACGCAATCACTCAAACACTCCTAAAATATCAAGTTAAATTACTAGTTCTATATCTATATTTATAATTTATAAATTACCATGTACTAAAAAGTAATTATTTTCATAAATAATAGCTCTATTTAAACAAAAGGCAATAAAAACAGGTTTGACTGTAAATGTTTGAAAAGAATAATAAAAACCGATTTATTCATTGAGAAAAAAATGACAAAAGAAATGATCACTAATTGAGCAGAAAATTAGTCTAAATTACAATTATTTCGTCAGAAAGTAATAAAAAGTGGTTAAGAGTAAAACAAACCGAATAAAAGAGTCGTCTTCATAATGGATATGAAAAGTGGTTAAAATAAATAATGAAATGCAAACTTGTCTTAACACTATTTTATTGTATTCACAGAAGAAAAAAAAATATTCAAATCAAAAGTTACGACACTTTTCGTTCAGATTTTGTTCAAACAAATGATAGCTTTCTTTGAACTAAAGATTGAGTTTTTAATTCCGTTATTATCTCTTCGTTTTTAACGCGAATAATGTATTTTCCGACAAAACTTTCCTCGACTATAGATAATAGAGTTGTAATTAAAAACCCAAATAAGAAAGTGTTGAGTCAAGTGGTGTGTGAGTCGAGTCCATAAACCGATAAGAATGTCAAGGATTAGATGATTAGGGAATCGTTTTTAATAATTATCAAGCTAGTTTCCAGATATTGAGAAACTGGGCTATTAAACTAAAGAATTCTAATTATCTAGATGAGATTTTCAAATTATATATTTCTTTATCAAGATCAATTTTACCCACATTAAAATGAGCTTTAATAAGATTAATGACATCAGTGTTAATTTGCTTGATAACAATGAATGATCATGTTGATTTTTCCATTAGAGGAAATTTAGATCGATTATTGATGTCTCGTTAATTGGATTACATTAAGAAAAGTTCCAAAACTTATCTTTTGATAAGTAATTGATTTTAAATAATAGTCTAATCCATAGCCATAAGTGATTCTCACGCGAAGAATGACATCATTTCTGGCCATCGAATGAAGTTTTCAGACAATTTTTCCGACACTTTTGTCATGAAATGAAAGAAAAAACAAATTCCTTATTATATTTTGATTAATACTCGTGGCTATTAATCTAGTTAAATTTTGTAGTGAAAAGTGCACTGATTATAATAATTGCTTGAATTAAGTCTTGTTATGAAATCAATGTCTTATGAGTTCATTAAACAAAATTAGAGAAAAAGAGGTTTTTTAGAAATCCATTGAAAATCTGTTTTTCATTTTTCTTAAGAGTTTTCCTCTGAAGAGACGAATAGAAAATTAGATTTCAATGAATAACAAGATTTTAATTTTTTTCTGTGAATTGTTTCCATCAAATAATAGTATTTCCCGAATCCCTCTCTTTTGATAAGACATTCATTTATTTCTATTTTTGCATAAATTTAGGGGTTTTGGGAAAGTTTTTGCATTTTTTATGTAATTATTATATTTTAGTCTCACATAATACTAATCTTATGATTAGTTTTGTCTTTAGTTCACAACTGTTTTACTCAGTTTTGTGAACATTTCCGAAACTATTAATAACAGCGAATTCAAAGAAAAATAATTTAATAATTCAGTGATATTTGACTCAAATATTAGACTTTATTTGTAATGTTTTTGTTTAAAATTAAAAGCCTTTTATTAGTATTGATTTTATGCTTATTTTTGACGAAAACCAAAGCACAGGATGAAGAAGAAGATGGCTCTGATGATGATTCTGATGACGGCTCTGATGATGACTCTGATTCTGGAACAGATGGCGATCAAGAAAGTGATTCTGAAGAGTCGACTACTACTGAATTGAGTACAACCACAACAACTGCTAAAACGAAGGCCAAGAAATCCAAAAAGGGAACCACTGCTAAAGAAAAGGTTGGGACAACAGTGGCTGCCACTACATCCACTACAACCACCACTACCTCTACTACTGAAAAGCCGACCACAACTTCACAGAAAACTACTTCTAAACCGAAGAAAACTAATTCAAAGATTTCGAAGAAGTCTAAAGACTCTGAAGAAGAATCTGATGATAACGAAGAGAATTCTGAAGACGACAAGAAAATAACCAAAGAAGAAGATAATGAAGAAGAAGAGGAAGACTACATGGAAGAGGACAACAACGACTACTTCGAAGAAATGAGTAGAGAAGATCTGCTCAAAAATCTGATCCAAAAGAGTTTCTCAACGAATGACATCGATTTGAATGCCATTAGGAATAAGTCGGTTAACGAGAGATGGATTGAATTCGTCACTCAAGTGGACAATGGCTTACAATCACTGATGAGAGCCATTACTCCGACAGCTTTGGATGCTTTCTATTCAATGCCAGAATTGAGTCCGTCCTGTTCTAACTCTTTACTGAGTTTGGCCACAGGCATACAGAATATGGAGGAATGGGCTTATAAAAGTGAGTTTGGCCAAGAAAATTAATTTGCATGATAATTACTATTATTGGTGAAACCAAGATTGCTTTGGGGGACACCCCGGTATGTTTTGTCAAAACTACTCAGTTATTATACAAACACTATATTTAGTTTAGAAATTATTAATTTCTATTTAACTATAATTTTAAAATCAATAATAAGCAAGGCAAATTACCCAAATAATATTATGGTTCGACCTTGATGCCTTCAAGAGAAACTAACTTGTTTAATTTAGATGTATAGCGTTATAGTGTTCTGCATAGACACAGAAAAATAAATATTATGTCTGACTCTCAACTTTATCTTCGCTGCCATTACTTTACTTTTCTATTTGTATGGCCGGAGAGGACTGGCCTTTAGTCTGGGCTCTACTCTGAAACCTATCATTAAATAATCGATTAAATAAGGGTTTTATTTAGAGATTTATATATTGATTCTTCTCTTCGATTATTTCCAAAACAATTTATATTTAACTTTACATTAAGTTAATGAAGAAAAAAAATTGGAATAACCAACACTTCCCTTTCATATTTGTTTTATGGAATGTTCTAGTAACTATAATCTAGTAAATCAGTTTTGAATTATTCAAGGTAAATTGATTGAAAAATGAAAAATGAACTAGAATATGCTTTGTTTTAAATGAATTTTAAAATTGAATTGGAAAACATCTTGGTAATACAAAAGTTAAAAACGATTGACAAGAGTGTGGCGTCAAAATAACGCCCAGAATAGAGTTGATTGAAGGCCATAGAATTGTAACAAAAACTAATTTAAACTTATTTTTTAAGTAATAAAACTTTTTATATAACAAAAAAATTAATAAATTGATATCAAAGAAAAAAATATAATAAATTTATCGATATTCTTTTGCCCTAGCTAATTAATTAAAAATATTCAAGACAAGTTTTATGGCAAATTTGTTTACTGACAGATTCTGATAGTTTGCTTTATCTGCTCTTAGAAACTTACCGTCAAATATTCTAGGTTAAATATTTCAAAAAAACTAATTTTATCTAAATTAGTTTAATATCTCTAATATTTTTGTTTGGAATTTATTTTAATAAATTTTTATCACGTGATTTGTGAACATAAATATATGATTATGGTAGTTTATTTTTTTAAACTTGTCTATTTTTTGCAATATTTTCTAAAATATTTTAATTTTTCAAATTTAGATTTTAAAAGAATTTTTATTTAATGACTTTTCATCAGTAATATTAAAATTCTAGAATGAGCAAGCTAATTAAAAAATTTTTTTGATAAGATTTCAATTCGAAAGGAATTTTTGTTTTAATATTTTGTTAATTGAATTTTTACGGTTTAAATTAATGTAATTAATTTTTGATCTAGACAAAATTTAATTTCGATATAATGAGTACCTTGGTAATCTCACAATTGTTCTAAAAGTTAGGCTTTATATCACGTAAGGCTATGAAATTGATGGATGATTTTAGAGCTCAAGTCAAAAGTCAAATCAATAAACGAGAAAAAAATTAATTTAATGTAAAAATGTTTTCATAAAATATTGTTTAGAAAAATGTCGTGAATTGAGTGAACTCTCAATTAATTAGTTTTAAATCAATTAAAGTTTAGATTAAAAAAACAATTTTTAATACTTTAAGTGACACTCAATTAAAAATCGATTTAATGAGAAATTGATTATTACTTATTTTTTTTCTTATAAATTATAATAATAAAAAAGATCTAGTTCATATTGGTCAAATAATAAATGGCTCATTTTAATTAGAAAAAAAATCTAATCTTATCTAACTTTTAATGGAATTTTTGATGAACACTACTTTAAAATGTGTCAGTTCAAATTGAGCTTTTAGGCAAAAACAAAAACATAATGATATAAATCATCATGCAAACTTTGAATTATTTATTATATATATCAAAAACATTTTCTAATTTAAATCACCAAGTTAAACTTTTTATTAACTGTTGCAGTGGTTGACTCAAACGGCAAATTCCCGACCGGTTTAATGAGTGGTAGTTTGTCGGCGTTAGGCGCTTATGACCAGTGCCTGGAAGTAGTGGCCAAAGATAGGGATGAAAAACAACTATTCAGAGGACAGTATTGTGTTCTTAAGTTGAGGCCACCGCTGCCTAAAATGGATGGACGTATCAATTATTACACCCCATATGTGAGTCTAAACGGGAGTAAATACGCCAACACTTGGATTGACAGACAAATAGCCGGCAAATACGCGACCGGATTCTACTCAACTCATATTTACAATGGATTGTGTCTACCGTCGACCTGTTCGGCACCAGAGCTCAACACAATATTAAAGTCCAGTGAGTCCGCTAATATGTGAATGTAATAGATAAGAATCAATTGATTCCTGCAATTCGTCTCAATTTTATTGTCAAAAAAACACATTATTTATTGAAAACAATTATTTTGTTTTCATATGACATAAGAGAAAGAAATCCATTTATTATTCTTCTTAAACACTATTTTTTCTGATCCTCTCTATAGATATCGGCGACTATTTTGAAGTCAGTATTGATTATTGCGATCAAAAAATTGATAAAAAAAATTTCAATACAATTATATCTTCTCTTAATGTTTGGCAACGAATCGCAGTGTGAGTAATGATATTTCTTACACAACAGTATAATCTTGATATTTGTTCATTTCCTTAATGACTCTGGTGAAATTTTGCAATCTTCACATTTATTATTCTTTAGATAATTTAAAGACATTTTTTTAGTTTACATAATATAGGTTTGACTGTATTTACAGATCTATTTCTTTGATTTGATTTCTTGTGAATTGTATTGCATTTTAGGCCTCGAAGACAATAATTATATGAAATGTTTATGAGATACACATCAGGATAAAAGTCAGGAGAGAGAGAGAGAGAGAGAGAGAGAGAGAGAGAGAGAGAGAGAGAGAGAGAGAGAGAGATTGGAATTTTTGAAATATTGTATTTAGAGTTAAAAAAAATGTATTTAATTGAATGTTTACTAAAAGACGTGATTTTCTCACTTCAATTCATAATTGTTTTGAAATCTGTTTTTAATTTCGTTATAATTTATTTTCGATACAATCTTTTGGCCATTTTTTCACGAATTTTAAATTGATTGAGTGATTATTCTCTTAGCCTTGATTTTGATTTTAACCATGATAACTCTAAATATTACTCAATTTTTGTATTTTCAAACGCAATTAGTTTAGCTAGCAACAATTATGCAATTGGTTTTGATTTATATTTTATTTCAAACTTTTTTTTGTTATAATTTTTGCAAGTTTACTTAACCCTTATATCCAAGGTACTCTATCTTGAATAACTTATTGACATTTCCCAGAAAATGTAATAAATAATCTAGTTAATCGATCATCTATTTGGCATTTATTAGCAAGATGTTTATAAAAGAAGTTATATAATCTATTTATCTTAGTTATAATTAATTGTACAAGGATAGATATTTTAAAAGTTTTTTTTTATATTTCTAGGGTTATAATCTTCGTATCAGTAGTTATGGTAGTTTTAGGGACTTTTTGCGAGATGTGTGGCCCGGAATTCGTCAAAACTAATAGTTTCGGTCGATTTATGGCCTGTTTTTCAATGATTACGAATTTGAGAAAATTGTTTCAAATCGACAGAACAAAAATGGATCAGAATTTGGGTTTTGTTCACGGAATTAGGGTCTTAACAATGATCTGGATTATAGCCATCCATACCTTTACAGTGGGAACACTGTTTGTACCGATGATCGTCTGTAAGTGATTTTAATCTAATTTTTAATTTAATAAAAAAAACAAAAATTAATGAAAGAGTGAAACCTCTGCTCATCCCTGAGTTCATCATAAAATGTTCAATAATCTGATACGTTTTTTAAGTGATAAAAGGCTTAACTCGTATAAAAGATTATTTACCATGATAAGATTTTAAGAGCTCTAAATAAAATTCAAAGTTTAAATAATTTGAAAAACGAGAGAAAAATTGCGAAACTCGTCTTTTCAATGAAGTCTATTGAATTGGAAAATAGCCCCTTGGCCATATCATTATTTTTATTGCAATGTTTATCTAAAATGTATTCCTAAAAAGTTATTCTAAAACTTATTTACTATCGAAAAATAATCTTGTTATCTATTGGAAAACTTATTTCAACCATTTATTTGAATATAAAGTTTTGACAAAATAAATGTAATTAACCCTCAGTTGAGGATTAGTTCTAATATTTCTCTTCCCATCTCTCTCTCTCTCTCTCTCTCTCTCTCTCTCTCTCTCTCTCTCTCTCTCTCTCTCCCCTCTTTCTCTCTCGCTCTCTGTCTGTCTGTCTGTCTCTCTCTTGAACTCTATTTGCCCTAAAATTTGATCGAATACTTAATAATTAAATATTTTGAGAAAATGATAAAATCGAGTCTTTCTCTTCGTTTTAGTCTTTAATCAAAACCTCAAAAAAATGGTTAATTTGTTGTCAAAAGAGATTTGATTTCGTCTGAAAATCTGTCAACTTTTGTCTTATTTCCTGCATTTTTAATGGATTATTGAACTTTTCAGTCATGAATTAAACTTTAAACTGATTTTAATATAAAATCTAAACAAGCACAAAGTGTGACCAATTCCTTATCTAATTTACAATAAGTAATAAATAACCATGTTAAAAGTCTTTTTCCAAAAATTTTATCGATAATAAATTTTGTGATAAATTATATAACAATAAATAAGTAGTAATAAATTAGCAAGGTTATAAATTAGCTTATTATATATTGTTTCTATGCATGAACAAGATCGATTTGAGGACGAAGCAAGGAAGTTTGGCAAGAAACTTTCAACCCAGTTCATTTTTAATGGGTACATATCAGTGGGAAATTTCTTTTTCCTGTCGGGAGTTGTGGCCACATATATATCGGTTCCGGTATTCCGAGAGCGTCGGCCGACTCTTTTCCGATTCATATTTATGCGATGGTTTCGATTCGTTCCGCCACTGATTGGAATAATCTGTTTTCATATGGTTTGGCCTCTTTTGGGTTCGGGTCCTATATTTAAACAATACGCCTCTCAACTGACTGAGCCCTGCACTCGAAACTGGTGGACAAACCTTCTATTCATTAATAATTGGCTACTTTTACCGGATATGGTATGTAAAGTGCTCTTTAATTTCCCATTTTATACAATTGTATTGTTGATATTACCAAGATCAATCTATTCAATAGTATATCTATTCTAAATGAATAGTTTTATTAAAAGGTAATATTTAATTTATCAATTCACCTTGGTGATTAGATCTGATGCACAAATTAGGATATAACCCTGAGTAAAATACTTTATTTTAGGACAATTTTTCCAATTTTATTCTATTCAAATAAATGACACCTTGCTAATACCCAGCACAAGTAACAAAAATAAATCATTCAATTGAAAAGATTAAAATGAAATTTCATTAGAAATTCAAATCAATTAATCAATTCATTTGATTAATGATTTTATTCAGAAAAAGATATTTTTAATTATTTAAATAGAATGTAAACGAGGCGTAAAAATGTTTGTTTTCAAAGATGACTTTTTTTTAAAAAAAAACTTATCTTTTCATCAGTTATTTGTTTTTGAATATTATTTAAAAAAATATTAATAGAGTTGTCTTTAAAATCTATATAATATTCTGTCATTAATTAATGGATTTTATTTCATTAATATCCTAGCTAAATCTTGTTTTTATTGTCTAGAACAGTCAGCTTAATGTATTATTTAATGATCCTGGATGATTAATGGAATCGATTTTGAATTATAGTGTTTTTCAATTAGTTATTGTATTTTTCATCGATTGTTTTCAGTGGGGGTTCTCTCAGATTATATCTGTTGTTGAAAATATAGGATTTATGGCCTATCTTTACATTTTAACTAGGTTAGTTTTTATAGAAAATTAATTGAATTACTCCAGAGTAGTTGCTTGATTAATTTGTATTATAACAAGTTTACAAAACACTTAATTTTCTATTAAAATGTGAAAATCGTTGATTGATTTCCATTGCATTTATAAACTTCAATGTAAAATAATTGACTAGAGCATTTTTAACATAATTCAATTCTGAGTTCCAAACATTAATTTTTCAAAGTTATTACAATATTTTAATTTGTTACCTGCTTCTATTAATAATTTCAATATTTGACTGAATATCAATCAATAGATGAATTGCTGATAAATTGACTCACTTTACTCTATTCCTAATAAGTTACCGAGAGCATATTTATTGATTTAAGATTTTCAATCTATTTGATTTTAGAACAGATAGTATCTTAGCAAGAACATATTTTATATTAATAAAAAATTTTCAAATGAAAATTAGGATAAAATATTAATATTTTGATTAATTGTATTTAAATCAAATTAAACTAAATTTAATTATTATTCAGTGTTTAGTCCACACCTGGTTTTTGAGCGCTGACTTCCAACTCCATATTCTGTCCTTTTTTGCAATACTGGCTTTGAGTAGAACCCGAAGCTTTGGAATTATGATGACTATAGGTTTAATCCTTTGTGGAATTGTCATACCATCTATGCTGACATATAAGACAAATGGTCCGCCAATTCCTATGCCGTTCTCAGAGCCAGACCTCGACCAGTTCTACAGAGACCTTAACACTGAATATCACCCGACATATAACCATTTGACGACGTATTTCATCGGAGTATTAGTCGGATATTTATTAACCAGAGATAGAAAATGTTTGAAATTAAGTATTGCCTCAAAACTGGTCTTATGGAGTGTTTTGCCTGTGCTAACACTCGCCGCCACTTTTGCCACTTATTTGTGGACAGGACTTGAGTGGGAGTACAGTCGTGTGACGGCCGCCGCTTATTCCGGGTTACATAGATTTGTATATATTTTGTGCTACGCCTGGATTGCCATTTATTGTGCCACTCATCATAAAAGTAACAAGATCATCACATTTGATCTCTAGAAGAGAGTTATGCTGATTCAGTTGTATTCCATGTTTTTCAGGTTTATTATCGCGTTTTCTCTCGTCTGACGTATTCGTGCCGTTAAGTCGACTCTCGTTTTCGGTTTATTTGACTCATATATTGATTGTTTGGTTCTTTGTTTTAGAGACCAGAGAATTGATTCGCTTTACTTACACAGACTTTGTAAGTATACTTTCCTTTGGAATCCGGGATCAATCAATTATTTACATTTAAGGCATTCCATTGGATATAACTTTGATTTTGAAGTTGCTTGATCAATTTAGACAAGAACAAATTATATGACATATTCTTCCCACACATTCTTAGTCTTAAAATTTATTGGAATTACTTTTTATTTAATTAATTTTTAAAATAACCTTGATCCTTGACATGTTTCTTTAGTCATAATTGTTTAATCAATATAAATTGAACAAGGACAAACTCATCAATTATAAATTATATAGAATAGAGTAATTCTGTTCTCATATTCTGTTCTCTTCGATAGATTTATTCAACCGGTGGCGTAATCTTGTATTCACTGTTTGTGTCACTACTTTTATATCTGTTATTTGAGTCCGTTTGGAGTAATGTATTGAATCTAATGTTCAAAAGAAGGCCTTCCCTTCAATCCAATGGAAAAGTGGAGGAAAATCAATCAAAAATGAGTGAATCGATAAACGGAATGAACGGAAAGTCGAGTGAAAGTGATTTCAATATAAATAAACATTTTTTGGTCACTAATGGTATTAACAAATATCAGACTAACACTAATGGATCCGTTAAAGACCACAACGGAAATGTGCGAGAGTATAGCCTCAACGGAAATGTCTACGTAGATATGGCACAAGTCAATGGACAGCATAGTTCTGCCCCTAGAATTAATCCATCATTCAGTTCAATTGGAAATACAAAACTTTAAGTTCGAGTCTTCTCTGAGCTCTTATTTTAAGGAAATGTTTGTTAACTGAACCCGAGCTAAATCATATCCACAACATATTTAACATATTTTGTAACTATAGTTAACTATTTTTGTGTTAAAATATTTCGTTTATTAAATAAACTTATTTTTCATTAATTTTTTTTTATTTAATTTAATTTTAATTAAAAGTTCATAATTAGAAAAAATAGCCTTTTTATAGCCCTTTAAATTTTCATTATTAAAAACTATCTCAATTGCCAAGCTCAATTAAAAATTATACCCTTTAATAATCATTTCAATACTAAAATTTTCCCCTTATCTATTCGTTGTATCATGTTCAATTATCCATTAGAAAGTGAAGGTAGTGATCAATGGAATATCAATTATGTTTCTAAAAGTGTAAACAAACAAATAATACATTAAATGAATATAGATTCTAAATTGAAACATTTTCTCTGGGTATAATTTGTTACTAGTTCATATTTTAAAGCCCACTTCAAAAATTCCTAAATTAGAAGTCATTAAACTTTAGACTTAAAATACAATTCAAATGACTATAAGTTTATAGAAAATAACTATAAAATAGTCAAATGTTTTTGGTTTAGAAGTGTTACCAAATGAACCAATTTTTGTTGCATACAATTACCTTGGTAGATATGAGCAAGCAAATTAAACTTATTCGTATATAACTTTATTTTTAGTTTATATGAGTAAAGAAAGTATTTATTAACAAAAGAGTTATGAAATACAGTGAAATTAATAAAAGCTAGACAACACCTTGCACATATTAGTGCACATATTTATTTAGTAAAACTTTTCAAAAGTTTATTTGTTTTTTAATAATAAATAATAAACAAAAATAATGTTTTAATTCAAACAAAGTTATGAAAAATACGAAAAAAAGTATTAATAAAAACATATTTTAACTAAAGTTAAGACAAAATTTTGATTAAATATAAAAATGTTTCGAAAATTAATAAACGAATCAATAATTGTTGTAAGTCTGGCGCCGATCATAACTATAGTCCGATCCATAGTTTGAGTCATTAGACCTATAATTGTGTCGACTGTTGGCGCCATAAGAATATCTTTCATTAGAAGTCTGTTGACGTCCAGAATCTGATTGAGAGACCGATTGATGTGTTTGTGTCTCATATTTGTAATAAGTGTTCCGTTGATAACCATTATTGGGAAGAACTCGATTCGGATATCCATAAGAAGAGCTCTGGCCATAAGTCTTAGGGTTTGGATAAAAGGAACGACTTTTCATATTCAACACATTTCGACAATTATTGGCCAAATCTAAGAGTTCGGGAGAAATGGTTTGATTGGATTCGCGCAACACTTCAATCAAATGTTTGGTCTGTTTTGAATCGTTGGCGGAAAGGAATGTAA